>ML813208.1:37937-49463 GCA_009831015.1 Picea engelmannii
AAATAAAACAAATGCAGAAACAAAACACAGAAGACACACAATACAAGAGAGACACAGATTTACGTGGTTCACCCAGTGTGGGCTACGTCCACTAGAGAAATTTCCAGGTCCTTCCTTTATTATTATCCAGCAAATGAAGGGATGCAACCTACAACAAAACCCGTTGTAACTTCCTCTTCTTTCTCTCACAGTCTCCTCTGTCAGAATACAATATTCACCATCAACCATAGCCGCAATACATTTCCCTCATAAAAGAGGGTTTCCTTCTAGGGAAAAAAAACCTAACATAATCTCTACCGTTATATCTGCGACCTTATAATGAATGGTCCAGATTTAAAATGAAATTACAATATACTTTTATAAGGCAATTTTTTCTTCGGGGGCCGCTTGCCCCCAGACCCCCTGGAACCCGCAGAGGGGGTACCCCCCCTCTGCACTCCCCCGCATGGAAGAGTGTACATACTTCTAGGGTGTAAATACTTCATGGGGTATAAACACGGCTGAAAGCAAGGACCTCTGAATCAGGAAGATAATCAGGCTCCACAACCAACAGAATATTAATAAGAAAGCCTACCCCACTAGGACAAAGGCTCAAAGATATAGGCAATCTTGTCGAACTTCATTAACAACCTTGTTGTTATGGTTTGTTGTTCTTTATTCTTACTTTATGATATGCATTCTTTATGACGGTTGTAATATTCTCTCATTAAGTTCTTCTTCTTTCCTTAATTCCTAAATGGTAATTGAATACATGCTTAAAACTCAACCAAGTCTTTAAAGATCATTTTCGAATCACTTACCCATCAAAAGGTGAATACCCAGGAAGTGGCAGTGGATATTGCAATGCACTTGGAGGTTACACTAGAAGGAGGAGAGACATCAACAGGTTTGGAAATGGTACAGTCTTAGTTGGTCAAACTGATGATGCAATTGCAAGATATGAAAAAGATTAAAGTTGTGCACAAGGACATATGGTGCACAACGTGCAGGTCAGAGGGGCATCGAAGAGATGAATGTCCTACACTAGGAAACTATATGGTAATGGGTGTGTTGAGTCCATTTTCAATTGGACCTTAGGTGGAGTGGTGTAAAATTTGTTGGAAGTGGGGCCATATGCCACCTTGCTACCCAACAATAGAAAAATATCAAAAGATTCATCATACACTTTTATGTGAATGTTGCAAGTTCATAGGACATGATGTGAACAATTGTCAGTCACTCTGGATAATGCAAGACCATTCCCATGATGTATTATGGGTTAAAGAGGAACATAAGGGTGGTGACCATGGAAGTGCTAAGAGAGGTGGATATTAAGGACGGCCTAGTGGTAGATATGGATGCAGTCAAGAGGAAGGATATGGAGGAGGGGGAGGTAAACCCCCCACTTGTTTTTAATTTTGAAGAGATAGTCCATGTGTCAATATTTTGTACCAAACTACAGGTTCTATGTGTGATCCAGGGGATCAAATTTTGCTCAAAAATCAAGTGCTCATAATTGCTTCAAAACAAATGCGTGTGTAGGCCTCATCCTCACAATCCCAACGCAACTTAAACGGGTTCAAACGGACGTCATATGAGTGAGATATCATGTTCTATCCATTTTGACAAACAAGAAAAAATTTAATGACTGTACACTATGTACAATTTGTACAATGCTGACGTGGCATGGTACAGTCCCACACATGGCAGGTGACGTGGAATGGTCATTGTGAAGTGATGTTGAGTTGGCAGGCTAACTGGGTAGGTGTTTTTTCATGTACGTGAACCATTAAGGTGTTGACACATGGTGCTTGGGTGGCAAATAGTATGGTTCCACGTGGCCTAGTCATGGGATACCATGTGGCACCTCTCCCATGTATAAAAATTTGTGGCAATCTGCGGGGGTCAAACCCCTGACCTCTAGAGGCAAGTGGCATAGATATATCATAGGCTAGGATACCAGCCTACCTATGGGTGTTACTTAACCATATAGTAACCCACTATTACTTAAGCTTGTGTTAAGGTTCAAACGGATGATGGAAGGGTCAAGGATAGGCCCCAGCCCTTATTCCTTGACATATGACCTTTGCATATAACCGATAGCACAAAGGAATGGGTTAATCACCGTGTTAAGCCCATAAGGTGTGGAGACTTGGCCATATGGTTGTTCCATTGAACCGTTGGCATGGCACTTTCAAAACACTATCCGTCGGGGGTCTGAAATAGGTGTTGAGATGTGTCCATATGGCCCCCATGCAACCAACACCTCCACTGAAAAAGGCACTAAGTCTCTAATTGATTGACAATTTGCCCCATTTCTCGGAACGGTATTGTGTGTTGGGTTTTTTGCACAGTAATGTCACGGAAGCCAAGTTAGTCACACACATGTGAGAATTGGAGAACCAGAGACAACAAGCTTGAAGGGGAAATTTTCCAAGAGGATATCTTCTTCATTTTTTTGCCAAATTAGGTGCAGAAAGAGCCCAGTTAGGGATTTTTGGATGTTTTGGAGCCATTGCAGCCATCTATTTGGAATTTTGAGCATTTTAAAGAATTGTTTTTAACACTTTGAGCAAATAATTAAACAAATCCATTAAAAGATGGACCAGGAGATGTAGCCCAAGAGGGGGATGAACTCCTTTATCATTTGTTGTGTTATTTGTTTACTTTGATGGTTGTTATTGATGGTTATTATGTGCATCTTAAGTGTGAAAAATCTTTGTTTTATGTTTTTTCAAATTGATCCTTTTTCCCAAGCACACTTAATTAACACTTACAAATATTTTAAAAGATACAATTATTCTCATTTTCGGATCAAGTTAGTATCAGAGCATAGGTTTTTGAAGTCTTGATTGTTTGCAATTGTTTTGTTTTCTGATGCTTACAAGGTTGAATCTCACAAGAGGAGAAGGTCAACCTGTAGAGCCAAGTTCTCAACTTTCAAGAAGGAGAACTACCCAATCACCTCAAGCTTCAAGGAGATATTCACTAAGTATGGCTCATGAGGAGAGTCATGAAATTCTTCCTTCAGAGGAGGAAAAATTCATAAAATTTGTCTATGATATGAATGAGATGGTGAAAGTTTTATTTGAAGAAATAAATGCAAGATTGCAAGGTGAAAGATCAAACCATCCAAAGGGTAATGGAGACAGTGGTGATAAAACTCCAAAGGGAAATGGAGGGAATGGTGATTCTCCACCTCCTTCACCTCCATCTTCCACTTCTTCTACCATTTCACACCCACCTCCAAATTCTCCAAAAGAACATGGTAAAACTCCTCTACAAACTCCTTTGCTTAAGCTTGATATTAAGTTTTAATTCCCTATGTACAATGGAGAGGTAAATGTTGAGAAATTGGATAACTAGATTCGACAGATTGAAGTGTATTGTAGGATACAAAGGATCAAAGATGATGAAACTAAGATTTAGCTTGCTTATTTAAGATTGAACAGTGCAACACTCATTTGGTGGGAAGCCAAAACTCAAGAGGACATGAAGAAACATGGTAAAGTTTTATCCTCTTGGAATGTTTTTATTGTTGCACTTAAAAGACAATTTAATCCATTAGAATTCATGAAAAAAGCTATTATGGATTGGCGAAAATTTAGACAAGCTAAAGGGAAAAGTGTTCAAAGCTACACTCAAGAATTTAGAAGAAGGGATTTGATTTTGGGTATAGATTTGTCTTCTCAAGAAACTTTACTCAAATATATTGTAGGATTGCATAGCTACTTGAGGCACACAATACTTATGTTTAACCCTACAAGTCTAGATGAAGTTTGTGTACAAGAAATGCATTTGGAAACAAGAGGGAGGAATTAACCTCAAGAGGGCAGCAAGAAACCTTTTGTTCATGGAGACGAAGGAAAGAAGAAGTTCAAGAGAAATGGAAGAAATAATGCTTCAATAAAGAAAGAGGGAGAGAAAGTCACATGTAAACATTGTTCAAAGGATGGCCATGATGAAGACCATTGTTGGAAAGTTTATCCTGAAAAGAGACCCAAAAAGTTCAGCAATAAGGGGAAACCAAAGACTACTGCAACCATACAACATGATTTAGGTTTTGATTCGGGTGATGAAACAAAGATTAGAGCCATGGGTTTTCAAGGTAAGTACTCTATTGCAAGTACTAGTTCTTAAATTAGTAATAGCCTCTATGAAACTCAACGGGAAAAAGAAAGAATGGAGCTTTTCCACATAAGGGTGATTTCAAAGAATACCAAGATAGATACTATTTTTTATATTGGATATCAAGAAAACCTCATATCTGAAGACACTGTTGTTGGTCACTGTAATTTCTTATTAACTAAACAACCAAGTGTTACATAAATTGTCAACCCAGGGAAGTCTGTTTATTTCAAAGGCAATCACACACTGTATATGCTCAATCTCAAAAGAAATCTAGAGTTGTAGTAAAAGTACATTAATCACACCTTGCCTTGAATAGACTGAAGTTCTACTTTGAATTACAGAAAAGAAAACTATCTATTGTAGAGTTTGAAGTTTAAGGAAATAGTTATCAGAAGAATCCTGGATTACATTAAGAAATAACAACTTAGGAAAGAAATCTTTCAAGATATCGCAAAAGAAAAGACCAACTATTATGAAACAGAGAACAGGACCCTATTCCCCAAGCAGGAATCTTCAGCACCTGTTTCTGACTATCACACTTTCATGAACTCATTACTAATCAAAATGATTGACACGTACTGAAGGCTAATTATCTCATAACAGAGAACATGTCCATATTCCCCAAGAAGGAATCTTCAACACCTGTCTCTGATTATCACACTTTCATAAATTCATCAAGCAGAATTACCAATTAGAATGATTAACAGTTACCCAAGCATGAATTGTATGAAAACAATGTAACAATCAGTAAAGCAGAGTTTCAGCAAAACAAAGTTCAGTAAAGTAGAGTTTCAACAAAACAGAGTTTAATCAAGGCATGAACAAAAATAATGCTAACACACTACATAACTAATGGGTGAAGAAGGTGGGCCCTCCCTTCTCACAAGATTCCCCAAAAATGAAAGGAACTAGGAAGAAATGCTCAGAATAATCTTTTATTCATCTGTCAACTGCATCATGTTACAATATCCAAAGTGAACACGTCCTTCTCTGTAATTCCTTTCTAGACAAAAAGGAGCCCCTCTAATGATGATTTCCCCTTATTTAAAGAGGAGAATCCTCTCAATACAATTTATCATCAAATTACATGTGCACATACAAATCCTATTCTTAGTCAGATCTAATCTTCTATACTGGAATAGGATATCATGATCTCTCGTAGCAGAATGCTATTACAATAGTTGGAATGGTGTTGGGTGAGGTGTAGCTGTTGCAGCCAGTGTAACAACTTCTTTATTTATCTTCTTGTTACTGTTGTTGTATATTGTTTCAGCATCGCAAATCACGGACTGTTTCAACAACGGGATTTGCGTTCTGACTGTTTCAACAACGTGGTCTCAAGCAACAGCGATGGTTGATGTTGGCTTAAGGTGCGGCTATTGCGGCCAGTGTAACAGCTCCTTCTTACTGCTATGTTAATTATTGTTCTAGCATCGTAGACCAAAGACTGTTTCAGCAACGGGTCTTCAAGCAACAACAATAATCTGCAGTTCGAACTGTTTCAGCACTATATGTTTCTGATCGATGGCTAAGTATGAGAGTAATGTAAAATTACATGTAAAACAAATTAAACATATAGAAAAGAGAAGAGACGTTATATACCTTTGGAAAGATAGTTTAAGGTGATAATGTAAGCTTAAATGTGAGTGGGAAAAGGATGTAATGATAGCAAAAAGTATGAACAAAAAGTTACAATATAGGGTCCTAATATCCCCCCCAACTAAAAAGGTTGCATGTCCTCAGGCAACTTCAATCTAAATCAGAATCTGAATACTGACTCTGAGCATGCAAATTACTTAAGCAGTAGTTGTGGAAAGTGTTGTCTGTTGGAGCTCTGAATCCTTGAACGCGTTGTAGCCTTTGCCAAGCTGTTGCTTCAGCCTTCTTGGGCAACTTATGATGAACTTGATATTTCTCTGCTGGCATCCATAGAATAGGAAAATGGAACTGATAACCTATCCAGCTTTCAGTACATTGCTGAATGCATTTGATGTAGCTAGGTACCCAGAAGATTGTTGTCTCAAGATTGGTAGGACTAAAGGGATTGTGTTCTTGTCTCTTCTCAGAAGATTGTTTCCAAAACATGTTATTTGCTTGTAGGGCAACGATCTCTGTGGATTTAATAAATTTTTGACAATCCTGAAGCACTGTTGTCTGTAGTTGCCGAATATATTGAATCATCCCTAGTTTCTTCAAAAATTGATAATACTTTGCAACAAAGGTGGTAGCGTTCTGTGGTTCTGGTCGTATTCAGAGGAGGCAGTTATCCTCGTTATGCTTGGAAGCTAGGAAGTCATTCTGCCATGTAATCTGATTGTTAAGGAAGGAGGTGAGTGCCTGAATCTGGATATCACCGACAAGAGGGTTAAGGTTAAGCTGTCGGTTCTCAGGGATGGCCTCATTATGAAGATATACCTCACATAGGAGGTGTTGATCAATAGTAGAGGATTATGCAAAAGTTCTAACAAAATCTGCTAGATTTAACACTGCATGGGGTATGCCTTCTTTGATTGATTTCATTTGAAAAAATGTAAGTCATTCTATGAGGAAAAGAGAGAAATTGGAGGATGGTTTCCTTGCAGCCAACAATTTTTGTGCCAAGTCAAACATCAGGATCAATTTGCCTTTTAGCTCTTTATTTTGCTTCTTATGGACACGATATTTTTGGCGTGTCTTCTCCAAAGCTTCCCAATTTGAATAGATGTGGTTTAGCTAGAGTAGTTTGTGCTCCTACAGGCTTTTGTCCTGTGTAACAGCAGACTCTTTTTTCCATTTGTCCATTATTGCCTGCTCATCCCATGGTTGAGTTTGTGTTTCATCATCGCAAGTGATAGGCTGAGGTAGGGTCTAAGTGGCTCGTTCTACAAGAGTATGGGTGTTGATCTTGCTAGGAGGGGAAGATTCATCAATAGGCAGTGTTTGTACATCTTTATTAATAAAAACAGGGGATTTAGATGTAGCAGTTGTTGTAGGCCAGGGTTCATTTTGAATTTTGGAAGGTCCTACTGGTTCTTGTGTAACAACAGGGTTTTCTTCTTTGACTGCAAAAGTCGTAGGTGCAAGGGAAGCTCCAGGCATTGGAATTTGAGTTACTTTGTAGCCTGCTTGATAATAAATGTCCCCACATTGACTGCACATATACTCTCTACACTCATTCTCTTTTGTATTTTCCTCTGTCATGGTCACTATGCAAGCTAGGGTATACAATTTAAGATCCTTATCATAGGCTTCCTTTACCATTACTAGCTCTTTCTTGTAGGCTTCCATTTCAGACCTTAGGAACTCGTTTTCTTGTAAGACAGAGGCCATTGTTGGTTCTGGTTGTTGATAAATCATGGGTATATTAAGAGGGGTGACTGGTTCTTGTGTAATAGTCACATCCGCACTAGTTGGTTCTTGTGGAGCAGCTACATGATCGACAATTGATTCTTGTGTTTCATCTTCTTGATGTAGAGAAAGTAGTGTTGCGGCACCCTTGGCATCTGATTCCTGTATTTCGGTAACAATATCAGCAGTTGGTTGTTGTGTTTCAGTTGTAGCTGGTTCTTGTGTAACCGTTATAGTTGGTTCTTGTGTTTCAGCTACTAAATGAGTAGTTGGTTCTTGTGTTTCAGCTACTGGATGAGTAGTTGGTTCTTTTTTTTCAGCTACTGGATTAGTAGTTGGTTCTTGTGTTTTAGCTACTTGATTTAAAGAGAATGATGTCACAGTACACTGGGCCTCTGGTTCTTGTGTTTTAGTGCCCATGGGTAGAATAGGTTAAAATTATGGAATTTGGGAGGGTAGACGTGTACGGGCTTTTAGCAAGATGGGTTGGGGGTTTAGGGCAGTGGCAGTAGTGGCTACTCTTGTTGAGGTCCTCATTCGTTTTCTTTGTAAAAAGGAGGGAAAATGAGGAATTTGCTTCTTTCTTTTGCGTGTGGGTTTTTCCTCAGTGATGGGGCAGGGAGAGTTGTCTGGTTCATAATCATCACTAAGGATATGAACGGTAGGAGTAGATGATTCTGGTAAGATGTGGGGCGGGCTTGGTATGGTAGAAAGGTTAATTGGATCAATTGGGTCTGTAGGCGGACTGTTAGGTATTTCCAGAGAGTCTGGAAGGTTTTGTGGTTGTTGTTCCTGAATATTTTCAGGATGTTCAACATCTTCTTGAAGGTCTATGGGTGGGTTATTTAGGGAAGGGTTTTGTTGGGAAAAACCATTTTGTATGAGTAGTTGAGCGAGAGGGTGATGGGTGAGGGAAAGGGCGGGATTTTTAGCCTTTTATAGTAATGTGACATATTTCTAAGACATCCAAGCAGATAGTAGGGAATATTCACCAATCTAGCATGTCATAAATGAGACAACAAGACAAAATCGTATGGGTAGACTACCTGGTATCGGACTTCACAGGTGAGGTAGTGCTTGAAAAACTCTGTAACTTTCATCCAAGGAGGCAGAAACGAGCTAAGTCAAACACCCCGGCCTTTAGGCTCGATTTGTTCTCCTGGCAAGAGAAAATCCTACTGGGAATTAAGGATAATGTGTTTGCGGCTGAACCAGCAAATGCTAGTGACAAGGAGACCCAAAACCTGTGTTATATCATCCTCTGTTGATCAAATCCCTGGAGCCTCTGAAAATAACCCAGCCAGCCTACCTGCAGAAAAATTTGATAGACTTCTGGATATAATTCTAACAGGGCTGTCGTGGCGGGTTTGTACCGTATAACAGAGCCTCCCATAGCTAACAACTCAGTAAAATGCACAGTCAGAGAGTCAAGTAATCGCTTCTGAACAGAGTAAGTTTTGCAGGTGAAGGCATGCAAATGGTGGTGAAAACAAACGAAAGGATGGGTAAAAAGGAATGATGGTAGTCGGTTCGTGTGAAATGATGGAATAAGATTTCGATATTTCCCCCACCCCCCCCCAAGTACGACTAAAATAATGATTTTAAGTGAGTGATAATAATGAGTCAGGATCTTCTCATTAGCCATAGTTCAATTGTATTTACATATAAAGTTTACATACCTCATCTTTACCTTTGATTCGTACTTCAAAAAAAATATAGTGCCTGTCCATAATAGTTCTGCAGTAACCATGGGGGAGACTTTTGATTTATTAGAGAAATTGTATCAAGGTTTTGTTTAATTATGAGAGAGGGTCGTGGAAGGACAAAATGTAGTATGAGAGCGAAAGATCTTATTGACAGGGAATGTTGAAAAGTTGGTGTTTCAACAACAGGAAAAGAATAGAAAAATGTTTGTTGAAGAGTGATATTTTAACAATGTAAAATACTGCTAAAGAAATGGTGTTTCAGTAGTGGCGACATGTTTTTGAGCAATGGCATTTCAGAAATAGAGAAAAAGGGCGAAAAATTGTTGAACAGTGGTGTTTCAGCAATGGAGAAAAAGGGCGAAAAATTGTTGAACAGTGGTGTTTCAGCAATGGGGAAAAAGGGTGAAAAATTGTTTAACAGTGGTGTTTCAGCAATGGGGAAAAGGGTGAAAAATGAGGAAAAATATTGTTGGAAAGTGATGTTTCGGCAATGGGTAAAAGGGCGAAAAATTGTTGAACAGTTGTGTTTCAGCAATGGAGAAAAACGACGAAAAAATGAGGGAAAATGTTGTTGGAAAGTGATGAAGAAAGGAGGAATAGTGTTTCACAAAATGAAGCCTAGATCTTCTTGAAGTAAGATCGTCCTTTCTTGGTAATCCTTTTCTTTGATCAAGAATCTGCAAAAGAATCAATTGTAACATGTCATTCCTTGACAAAGATTATTAGTAAAAGAAATCTAATCTAATACTAAAGGAATTAAATTCAGAAGAATTAATTGTAATGAGGGGTAGGAGGCCCCTCTAAAAAGAGATAATGTGAGTCTGCCACACATGTGGCCTTAAAATCTTCTTTGGAAATGGGGTGTTGGTACAGACGGAGCCGATGAACATTCACTAGTAACGGTGTTTTAGAGTCATCGATTGTGAGGAGCCTTACTGTTCCATTGGGGAAAACAATGTCCACTTTGTAAGGTCCAAGCCATCTTGTACGTAGTTTCCCTTGAAATTCTTTAAACTGAGAATCATACAGTAAAGCCCAATTACCTTTTTGGAATTGCTTATGCTTGATGGTTTTGTCATGCCATTTTGATCTTTGTTGTTGAATCATAGTTGTCTAATGAATGACATCTAGTATTTTTCTCATCCAATTCATTAAGTTGTTGCAACCTGGTTGTCTGTGCATCGGTCAAATCAAGGTTGACAACTAAAGTAGTCCTTAAGGTTTTGATTTCAAATTCCATAGGAAAGATGACAATTTTTCCATAAACTAATTCATAAGGAGAGAATCCTGTAGTATTTCTCAAGGTAGTTATGTAAGCCCATAATGCTTCAGGGAGCCTGTGAGACCAATCCTTTATGTTTTCCTTCACTGTTTTTGTGAGAATGGATTCTATTACTTTATTTGTGCTCTCCACCTGTCCATTGGCTTGGGGGTGGTATGGTGTAGTCATTCTATGATAAATATGATATTTTTGAAGGGTGGCTTTAAAACCGTGAGAAGTGAAAGGAGGTCCTCCATCTGTAACTAATTCTCTAAGCACTCAAAATATGATAAAGATGTCTTCAAATAGAAAATCTAGAACCGCTTCTTCAGTAGCTCTATGGAGTGCTTTAGCTTCCACCCACTTGGTCATATAATCTATGCAGACCACTATATAAACCTTTTGATTGGATGGAGGGTTAATGGGTCCTACAAAGTCTAAGGCCCATCTTTCAAATGGTTCGAGTACTACCTGGGGATTTAATGGAATTTCATCTCTATGATTAGGTTGAACCATTCTTTGATAGTTATCACAGGCCCAAACATATTTCTTTGCATCTTTAAAAAGTGAGGGCCAATAATACCCCATCCTGATAATTTTATGTGTTGTTCTCTTATCAACAAAATTCCCTCCACAAGGGCCATCATGACAAGCTTTTAGTAAATCATAAACCTCATCTTCTCTAATGCACCTTCGGATTTCTTGATCAATTCTTGTGTGGAAAAGACACCCACTTATCCAGCTATACCGAACACTTTTTTGAATGATTCTTCTTCTCTCTCGGTGGGATAAGTGTCGTGGTAACTGTTAAATTATGTACCAAGGCAAGTGTTTCTCTTCCCTAGACCTAAGGGGGAGGATTTTGAAAAAATTAACATGGTATCAGAGCTGAGTTGAAGAGAAGCAGAAATTTCAGCAAACAGAAAAGAGGGACAACAGTCACTTCACAGGGCAGATTTTTGAATTTGTGATTTTCAGTAGAAAGAGGGTCATGGCTACTGGTTTGAGGGTTGAAGACAGACTTGATGGGGCAGCGAATTTTGGTGCTTGGAAGGAGAGGATGATCTTTCTTTTGCAAGAGAACGAGTTGTGGGACATTGTGGAGAATACCACTACTCATCC
>ML813208.1:51536-65104 GCA_009831015.1 Picea engelmannii
GGCTTGTCCGATAGTCAAGATAGGTTGAGTAGTTTGATCATCAAAGTCCACCCATAAAGAATTGTCATTATTAATCAAGGGTGTAGCGTGAGGGTAGAGGGTAAGTTGTTTAGTCTCATATCCATTGGAAATTGTCATTGAACTGGATCTACAGCTGAGAAAAGCATCTTTTATGGCTAGCCAAGGCCTACCCAAAATTAGAGGGTGCCCCCCCAACTTTGTTTTAGGTTGTAATACCACAAATTTAGCTGGATAATTCCAGGATTCAACTGAGATGATTAGGTCTTCAATGACTCCTTCTGGTTTGATTGTAGAACGATCAGCTAATTCTAGAATGGTTGGGGTGTTTCTGATTTCATTCTTCAGTTGTAATAGTTGTGAGGTTTCAAGAGTCATAATATTGATAGCAACGCCTAAGTCTACCAGGACTCGAGGAATTATTGTTTTTCCAATTTGCACTGAGACGGTAGGATGGCCGGGATCACCATATTTAACTAGGGGAGCTTTACCCGACATTAGTGCAGACAAATCACCCATGACATGAACTGTGAGGGGATATTTAGTTTTCCTACCAGGTTTCTTAACACAAATGTCTCGCATAGTTCTGGAACAAATTGGTACATCTCTTAGTGCTTGTAATAGTGGAATTTTTACATAAAGATTTTGTAATTTCCCTAGAAGATTGAAAGAAGGTGGCTCAGGCATTTTAGTCAAGGCTAAATGCTCAGGAAATGGTGGTTTTGTTGTTTTAGCAGCAGTGTTGGAGGATGATTGTACCTCTTCAGGTACATCATGCTTTTTTGTTTCCTCTTTATTGGAATCAGAAGAGGTAACATTAGCAATGATAGGTTCTACTATTTTCCTAGATCGTAAATGAATATCATTGCATTGCGCAGGGAAAAGAGAAAGTATAGGCTAGTTTTGAATATCAATGCACTTCACAGCCTTATTATTGGGGTTAGGGTTAGGTTTAAGTTGTATAGGTAGTTGGGGCCTCATCATTTGATTTTTTGATGGAGTACCTGATGGTAAGGAGAGTGGTTGCAGAAATTGTGATTGAGGTAATTGATTTGGTAATGGGGGTTGCTGACCTCTCCAATTTGGATTCCATTGGTTAAGGTAAGGTTGTTGTTGTGGAGGCCAAGGAGTCCACATTGTTGGATCTACAAAGGGAGGGTTAGTTTGTTGCATGGGTGGGTAATTCATTTGATTGAGGTATTGCATTTGATTATAGGGAGGGTAATTTGCTTGATTAAAAGAAGGATAGTTATTCCAACGATTAGAAGATGTAAATGGCATATTAGGATTCATACCTTGTCCCCATGGCTGCCATTTCCTTCTCTGTGTCAACAGATAGACAACTTCATCTTCTTCATCAGTTGGTTGTAATGCTGGCCTGATTCCTGGTAATGAAGGGCATTGTTGAGTTTCATGATCCTTATCACAAATGGTGTAGATTGGCTTTTTTTCCAATGGAAATTCCCTTCGTGGGTGCTTATCTCTACATTTGGAACAAAAGATGGACAGAGCTGCTTCTCCTTCGGCTTGTTTCTTTTGAATCTGCAAGGTATCAATTTGTGAGTCAAAAGAGCTTAACATTTTAGTTTTAAAACCCTCAAGTAAATTACCTATTTCGGCTCTTGTTTCTCCTCCACTGGCTGATTTTTGAACTCTTGAAAATGTGGTATCCCTGTTATTTGATCTATTCCTTGAAGATCCTCTTGAACATATTTTACATAGGTTAACAATTTCATCATATGATTCTTTAGATATGTCCCCTTTTCCAAGCATATTCAACATATTTAGACAGTCATCCCTTACTCCTTTTAGTAATATTGTTTTAAGAATATATTTACTTACATTGGGATGGATGGATCTTTGTAGATTATACTGTAGCCTTTCTACAAAGTCCTCCAGATTTTCATCCTCTTTATGTATCATCTTGAATAGTTCCTCTCATTTTTCTCTTGTTCGGAAATAGTCTTGGTAATTATGTAGGAATATATGTTTCATCTAATCCCATGTTGTGATTACATGACCTCCAAGACTCATGAACCATCTTAATGCATTTCCTTTCAATGTTGCTGGAAATAGCTTTAATTTTTTAGCATTGGAAATGTAATCATAACTTCTACATAATATGTCAAACTCGAAAAGCAATTCATCAGGATCTTCTGAAGATAAACCATGAAAGTTAGGTAGAGATGAGAGTGGAATATTCTTCATGGGAGCTACTCCTCTAGGAAGATCACCAATAGGAAATCCTAAGGTGGAAAAAGAGTTTTCATCATTTACCTCTCCTTCAGAACCTGCATGTTCTTCATGATGCAGTTCTTCATTATACTCATCCATGGTTTCTTCTGTTTGTTCCCCTACTGCACTTTCTCTATCCTCAATGTTTCTACTAGTTTCTCAACTGTCTCAGGACTCCAAATCTCTTTCCCCATTTCAATTTTTTCTTGAAAGGAAGGTTGGGATTTTGTTTTTCGAGAGCTTGGTCGATGAGGAGCAATAGATTCATATTTTGATATAATCTCGTCAATAAAAGTCTTTCTTCCTTCCCTTCCTCTACCCCTGCCACCTGTAGGGTCAGTTCCTTTGGGGTCTCCGAGTCCTCTCATGCAATCTTTATATATGAAATAACATAAGTGCTTTTGAAATCTATAATTGCCTTCCCTAGAAACGGCGCCAAAATGTTGGTCACTGTAATTTCTTATTAACTAAACAACCAAGTGTTACATAAATTGTCAACCCAGGGACGTTTTTTTATTTCAAAGGAAATCACACACTATATATGCTCAATCTCAAAAGCAATATGGAGTTGTAGTAAAAGTACATTAATCACACCTTGCCTTGAACAGACTGAAGTTCTACTTTGAATTATAGAAAAACAATCTATCTATTGCAGAGTTCGAAGTTTAAGGAAATAATTATCAGAAGAATCTTGGATTACATTAAGAAATGGAAACCTAGGAAAGAAATATTTCAAGATACTGCAAAAGAAAAGACCAACTATTCTGTAACAGAGAACAAGACCCTATTCCCCAAGCAGGAATCTTCAGCACCTATTTCCGACTATCACACTTTCATGAACTCATTACTAATCAAAATGATTGACATGTACTGAAGGCTAATTATCTCATAACAGAGAACATGAACATATTCCCCAAGAATGAATATTCAACAGCTATCTCTGATTATCGTACTTTCATAAATTCATCAAGCAGAATTACCAATCATAATGATTAACAGTTACCCAAGCATGAATTGTATGAAAACAATGTAACAATCAGTAAAGCAGAGTTTCAGCAAAAAAGAGTTCAATAAAGTAGAGTTTAAGAAAAACAGAGTTTAATAAAGGCGTGAACAAAAATAATGCTAACACACTACAGAACTAATGGGTGAATCTTGTGAAGAAGGTGGGCCCTCCCTTCTCACAAGATTCCCCAGAAATGAAAGGAACTAGGAAGAAATGCTCAGAATAATCTTTTATTCATCTGTCAACTGCATCATGTTACAATATCCAAAGTGAACACGTCCTTCTCTGTAATTATTTTCTAGCCAAAAAGGATCCCCTCTAATGATTATTTCCCCTTATTTAAAGAGGAGAATCCTCTCAATACAATTGATCATAAAATTACATGTGCACATACGAATCCTATTCTTAGTCAGATCTAATCTTCTATACTGGAATAGGATATCCTGATCTCTCGTAGCAGAATTCTATTACAATAGTTGGAATGGTGTTGGGTGAGGTGTAGCTATTGCGACCGGTGTAACAACTTCTTTATTTATCTTCTTGTTACTGTTGTTGTATACTATTTCAGCATCGCAAATCACAGACTGTTTCAGCAACGGGATTTGCGTTCTGATTGTTTCAGCAACATGGTCTCAAGTAGCAGCGATGGTTGATGTTGGCTTAAGGTGTGGTTGTTGCGGCCAGTGTAACAACTCCTTCTTACTGCTGTGTTAATTGATGTTCCAACATCGCAGACCACAGACTATTTCAGCAACGGGGTTTGCGTGCTTTTGACTATTTCAGCAACGGGTCTTCAAGCAGCAACAATAATCTGCAGTTCTAACTGTTTCAACACTATATGTTTTTGATCGATGGATAAGTATAAGAGTAATGTAAAATTACATGTAAAACAAATTAAACATATAGCAAAGAGAAGAGACGTTATATACATTTGGAAAGATAGGTTAAGGTGATAATGTAAGCTTAAATGTAAGTGGGAAAAGGATGTAATGATAGCAAAAAGTATGAAAAAAAAGGTACATTATAGGGTCCTAACAACTATCAAGAAACTAAAATTGGAAACTAATCCACATCCTAAACCATACCCTATAGGATGGATATGTGAAAATGCCAAATTGCATGTGACAAGAAGGTGTAAACTTAGATTTTCCACCACTGCAAATTTTATAGATGAGGTAGAGCTTGATGTTATTCCTTTCGATATTTGTGGTATTGTGTTGGGAATCCCACACTTATATGATAGGAGAGTCATCTTTCATAGTCATGAGAACAAGTATCATTTGTTTAAAAATGGATTTGAGTACATTGTTAGAGAACATACAAAGAAGTTGAATTTGCCACTTGTAAATGATGGACAAATGAAGAGATTATTCAATGCTAGTAAGAATTTTGTCCTCTTGATGATCAAATCCAAAGACAATGTTGAAAAAGAATCTTTCCAAGGTTGTGATTCAAAGTTGAAATCTGATTTATATGAGGTTATTAACCAATATGATGAGATTTTTTAGGAACCAAAGGGATTTCCTCCAAAAAGGGCTATCCAACATGAGATACAATTGAAACAATATTTTTCTCTTCCAAACATTGGTATGTACAGGATGTCAGTCATGGAGAATGATGAAATTAAAAAACAAATCCAAGAGTTTCTTGACAAAGAGGTCATCATGCCAAGCACATCACCATGTGGATCACCAATTATTTTAGTGCCAAAAAAATATGGTACATGTCACATGTGTGTAGATTTCAGGGCCTTGAACAAGATTACAATAAAGAATCGTTATCCTCTTCTTAGAATTGATTATTTTCTTGATCAATTGAAAGATGCTAAGTATTTTACTAAATTGTATTTGAAAAGTGGATATCATCAGATTAGGATTGTTGAAGGAGACACTTGGAAGACAACTTTCAAAACAAAGCAAGGTTTGTTTGAGTGGATGGTAATGCCATTTGGACTTTGCAATGCTCCTACTACATTCATGAGAGTCATGAATGATGTTTTAAGACCTTTTCTTGATGATTGTGTGATTGTCTACTTGGATGAGATTTTGATATTTAGAAAATCTCGTGAAGATCATGTTATGCATGTAAAGCAAGTTACAGATGTCTTAAATAAAGAAAAAATATTTTTGAAGATGTCTAAATGTGAGTTTGGAAAGACCTCACTTGCTTACTTGGGCAATATTGTCGGAGGAGGAGAAATGAAAATTGATCCTTCCAAGGTCAAAGTTATTTTGGATTGGCCAAAGCCCAACAATGTGACAGAGGTAAGAAGTTTTTTGGGAGCAGCCTAATATTGGAGAAAGTTTATTTCTAACTTCTCTTCAATTGCAGCTCCATTACATGCAGTGACAAGCATCAAGTAAGTTTTCCAATGGGGAGGCAAGCAACAAAAATAATTTGATGCATTGAAGGAGAAGATTAGTTCAGCTCCAATTCTTTCACTTCCAAATTTGAGACAACCATTTGAGATCCAAACAGATGCAAGAAATTATGAAATGGGAGTAGTCTTATTGCAACATGGTAAGCCCATTTGTTTTCATTTTGAAACTTTTAATGGTTTTGTGATTAACTGTCCTACTTATGATAAGGAGTTGTATGCATTTGTGCAAAGTGTGAAAAAATGGAAACATTATTTGTTGGGAAAGGAAAATATCATTCACACAGATCATCAAACATTGCAATACTTACAATAAAAAGTGAAGCTGTAACAAGCATGACACTTCAGATGAATGATTTTTCTATAATAGTTCCACTTGGTTATAAGGTATAAAAAAGGCATTTATAACAAAGTTGTTGATATGCTTTCTAGGCCTATTGTTAGTGCTTTAGTTATTCTTAATCATAATTCTATCATGCGTGAGAGCTATGTTGAATAGTATGCTTTAGATGTTGATTTTAAAGAGGTTTATGAAACTTTGTGTCATTCTAACCAAGTTGAGGAATTGGATTACCATGTGCATGATAAGATTTTGTATCATCTTGGCAAGCTATGTATTCCATGGGGTGAAAGAGTCAACATCATAAGGGAAGCTCATTCTTCTCTTATTTTTGGCCACTTTGGTGTAGGAAAGATGATGGCTAATTTGCAGAGGTATTTCTATTGGCCTAAAATGAATGAAAGTGTTTCAAGATGTTGGAACACATATATATTTCTAAACTTTTAGATTTTAAATAGATTTCATTCCGAGTTAAAAGAGCGCTTGATTCTCACCTTTGATGAAATATTCCATCTAATCAAACGATCTTAATCTATTATGAGTTATGGAGTCGCCTACTCGTCAAAGAGTCAAATCACTAAAGACTGAATTCGAAGTTTCGAGCTTCGGAGTTTCACGATTCAGGCGTTTCGCCATGTCGCACCTTCAAAATCTTGATACGTAAAAAGGGTTTAAGATATCCTAGTCACCATACACATATACCTTCCTAAGTTTTAACATCTCACTAAGGGTAGTGACCTGTTGAAAATCCAATGAAGTTGTTTTGTCGATGTCCGAAGCGTGTAAATGCCAAAAAAATAAACCCTATTAAAATAAGTTAATCTCGATTAACAGTTAATTAATAACTTTGCACATTTAGAGTTCGTATATTTTCCATCCATTGCATTCTAATATCACGAAGTAAGAAACCCCAAAATACTTGAAGTTAAAAATGATTATTTAAGGGATTAAATATAATTAAAGTTAATTAATCACTTAACGATTTTGCATTTCGGGGATCCTATCTCGAGCTACTATAAAAATCTCGAAGTCTTAAAATCCGAAAACACTTAACAATAAATGCAATTAACTAATGGTTTAAATACTTGTTCGTTGAATTGTAGCTCGGGTAAATTAAAATTTTATTTATATAACCTCTCGATCGCAAACCACCAAACATTAATGGAAATTAATAATGGATCTACGACAATGATTTCAAATAATATCGCAGATCGCTGACTAAATATTTTCACTAAGGAAAGTAAATACATCATTAGTGAAGGTATTCATAAAATTGATACGCTTAAGGTGAATAAGGATATTGGAGTTTGAATTCTAATCTGCATTCCTCGCAGAACAAGTTTTAGAAAGCTAAGAAATTTTTGCATTTCCCTGTGATAGGTAGCACAGTTTTGAGTTTACTACTATCATGGCTCCACAAAAAATGGCTAAAGAAACTGGTGAAGTCTCGAGCCACAACACAGATGTTCTCTTGGACACATCGTCGAGTGTTACAAGGGAAAAACTCTCTATGGCCAAGGGTAAACCACAACGGAGAGGTATGACTACAAAAATCAAATCAATTCCAACATATGATAAATAAACTAATGTGTAATACAAGAAAGAGGCCTACCTCGATCCAATGTTCGATGATGTTCCACCATTGAGAACTTTGATCCAAAGCTTTATACCTGTGAGAAGTTCTCAACAAACAAGCAAAGAAAGTATATAGTGATGATATAAAATGGGTTAGCACATCAGATAGCATAATCCATTAATAAACATTACAAAAACGCCCATGGATAATAATCATATATTTGCAAGATACCAATAGGATGGGAAAGGATTATTTCTATTAATAATTGATCAACAGAAGTGTCAACATTATAGACTTTCATGTCGGTACGATTCGAAACCAAGAAACCATTTTCCTTCGAACAGGGTCCCCACCACTTCAATCCTCCACCAAAGGAAAGCTCATGAGAAAGAGGAAAAGAAGTCCTCTCAATAATAAGGGAAGATCTTGGGGGTTGAACACTGTGTTCAGACTTGAGGGACAAAGGGATGCAGAATCAATATGAAGTAATTTCTCCAGAGTAACTTTGCTCTCAAAGTTGAATGCTTTCTCCTTCTTTTTCCATAGTTCGGAATTGTTCTCTTATAGCCTCCAGGATGAAACTGAAGGGATGAGTTGGAACGTTTATGGTATTGGAAGGCCAATGATCAGAGGTCTGTTGTCATGACATGGAAACCTGGCCTCATTTTGTATTTTTTGGCACAAATCCTAATATATGCGAGTTGTAATGGAGAAGCAAGCGTATATGCATCTTGCATAGCATTTAGAGAGCGTATATGTGGAAAAATGTATATTTTTAGCTCTGGATTCATCAAAAAGGGATAAAAAGTATGCATAGGGAAATGGAAAAAAGGCCCTCTGTGCAAGATAGCAATGGTGAGGAAAATCTTTCTATAACAGATAACCCCTAATGTGTGAGATCATAGGAGTATCTGCGATGACCGAAATACATTATCAATAACCCAGAAGTGGAATGGTAGAGAACCAGCTGGACGAACTCAATATCTCATTACATTATGTACTAACTTTGCATACATGGCTGCCAAGAATACAATGCAGATCCATGTGAAAAATATACCAAACAAGTGTTCATGGCCATGAATAGGAAAATACAAATGCGGTTATATGCCAAAAGTTGTCATAGTCACGAACAAGGCCCAGTGAAACCAGTCTCAAAAATCAATCTAAAGATATATGTATACCATGTAGTACAATATGATCTCCCATGATCACTGAAGTCAAATAGGTACTGGTCCAATGAAATGGAAGAAACAACTCAGTAAAGTTGCGGCCACATAGTGATGTCTTCAAGTCTTCTACACTATCCGCCAATGGTGCAAGTCTACATCATGTGAAATAATGAGTTGAGGTGGAACATGATGATACATCATTTGATTACCGGTCATTGAAGTATACGGTTAACAAACGTGAGATAGCCTACCGATGATGAAAGTAGGTATCAAGGCACCGAGTACATCTCTACAAATGTGAATAAAGGAGTTGGTGTCAAACACTTGAGAGAACCATTGATAAAGAGACATTGATGTATTCTCATCTATCAATGGTGAGAGAGCTTGCCACTAATGACTGGAAGCCTCAAGATACTCATAAAACTCTAGGTCCCATATCTAGAATAAATGATCTAAAGTCGATGGAAGGAGACTTGTTGAAAGGAGAGCATTGAGGCATCTCTCATCAGTGAACACGAGGAACAAAGCAGAAGCTTCATGATTTGGTGGAGATTGGACAAAGAACATGTTCATGAACCAATGACCATGTGTGTCTTTTTTGTGTGCCAAATGCAAGAGGTACACGAAAAGGACCCTTTGAATAGAAACCAATGATGAAAAACTGTTGACAAAGGTGAGGAAACCACCAATAAGGATAATGGAATCCAAGACACTGCACAAATCCCAAAGTGTGAATAGATGTTCTAATGTTGAACACAAGGGAAACCACACAGTCAACGACCAATGATGAAATGTTGTTTTTTGGGTTCAAGGTGACCTACCAATGATGAAAGTAGGGCCAGGGTGCATGATAAGACCAAAGTATCATGTGCTTTTGAGACAAACTGAGGGTATGGTCGACATGCAAAGTCAATATTTCTGAGGAGTGGCCGACATAGGTTGATAGACTTCCTTTGAACAAGAGCATGAGACATATGGTTAAATTCGGCAGCATGGACTCAATGGTGTGACAATTGGATGTTGCACGCATCAATAACGTTCTCTATGGGACTGGAAGAGTAACCAATCGATAGAGAAAAATTTGTAGCGGGATCAACTTCCTAAGGCCATACTAAACCCAAAATTATGATGACACGCAAACTCAATAACTTTGTGCTCTGTTCAAAGGCGGCACGACTGCTACCAATTACAATATAGTATTCCCTTCCCACTCATATTTTTTTTGTTTTTTCATAAAAAATGAATGTTATGATACAGAGGAGGGAACGAGTGTCACAAGTAAAAAAATATAGTTCCAAAACTGGAATGTACCTATGGTCAATGCAATGAAATGCATGTGGGAGATGGACACTTGGGGTGATGTTCCCACCAGGGTATAGGGTGTCAAATTGTGAAGGATAAAAACAAGGCTCTGCTTGGTTGAGGATGCAAACTTCTTAGGCAACGGTTTATAACGCAAAGTGAGGGCATGAGATGCAATCACAACTTAATGCCAAAAAATGTCTTTTTTTATGTCTTTTAGTCTACTTGGTGTGAAAAAGGGGTAAACTTGTGCCAAATAGACATATTTTCAAATCCAATTTACGAGTGTGAAAAAGATAAGTTCACTTGGCAATCTTTTCTATTTTTGATAGCGAGTCAGAAAAGAGATTAACTAGGACACATGATCTTTCAAATCCGATTTTAAAGAGTGTGAAAGGGACAAATCACTCGGCGATATTTTTATTTTTTGGATGAGTCAGAAAAGAGCTTAACTCAGACTCGTTATTGGGAGTTCGCGGGTAATAAGGCCGCGTGTGCATGAATGAGAAATGAGGCTCATTGTAAAGTCACGTATTGAATTATAATGGACTCACTATCCTAAGGAAAAAGTTCGGCATGGGCACCAAATGAAAAAGAGGTTCTAACTAGGGTACCCATGTTTGGTAAGTCTCTACCATTTATTAACGATGTTATTAATAGCATATGGAGGTTTATGCATCACAGTAAATGGGTTTGTACCTAAGGCGTAGGAAACGGTAGTCGAAAGGTAATGCAAAAAAATGCACAATGGAGTAGATACCTATCTTATATGATAGGTTATGAATATACCTTCTTGAGGAGACGAACGACCAACCATGACATTGAAATACACAAGAAAATTGAGTCGAAACTACAAAAACCAGCTTAAAACCATTCTTGAATTAGTCCATTAGACAGAACAATAGCATAAAACTATATCAAGTGGATAACAAATGGCTTATAAACAGTAATAAAATCAAAATTTACTGTATCATTTTCATTTTTACCCAAATAGTGCAATTTAGACTAAAACACCTCTAGAATTCAAACATCGATCGCGGGAGAAACAGGAAACGGAATCACGCACCGTCTGGACCAGGTAACTCTTCATCCCATCCTATTTAATTTTAGTAGTTTACAATTTTAAGTTAGGTTCTATTTTGTTAGTTTTTAAGGGCGCAAATTGGGTTTTTCGGTATACGGGGGTTTCTCTAAATAGGTCGCATAAACGACTAGTTATATGCCCCTGTGTGAACTATCGGGGGTGTATATAAGGCCCTACCCACAACTGTTTGTAAATAAACTGCGTATATGTGCTCAAAAGGGAAAAAAAAGATGTTTCTAACTCAAAAATGATTTTTTTTTTTGCAGGATGGTGTTTGGATGGAGAGTGCGAGAGAATGAGGAGGTAGATGCAGTAGTGGATCGAGATTTGATGGCTCAAGCGACTTTAAAAAGATGTGTTTTATACAAGTTTTGGACTCTCAAAGGAATGAAAGTCCAAGTGAGGTTGTTAGAACTGCTGGTGGGATATTGGGATCCCGATGGCGAGAGCTTTATCCTTGATGGACAACCATTAAGGATCAAAGTAGAGGACATATACTTCTTGACTGGACTTTCACGCCGAGGAGAGGTTGTGGACCTCAAGTCTCGTGGGGCAGGGAGTGGACTGAAGGTCGAAGAATACATCAAGGCCCACTGTGTTGCAGGGAATCCCAT
Organism: Picea engelmannii; assembly: GCA_009831015.1. Taxonomy (NCBI): domain Eukaryota; kingdom Viridiplantae; phylum Streptophyta; class Pinopsida; order Pinales; family Pinaceae; genus Picea; species Picea engelmannii. The sequence continues at coordinate 63,258 of ML813208.1, forward strand.
GGTGGGAAGTCAAATCCCTATCCGGGCTATAGGTAACCTCAGTCTGAAGATTATTATGCTCATTCTTACCAAGATCATAGGATCGGCCTCATTGCATCAAGCATCGAAACCACTTATGTTTTACGCACTGGAGTGTGTGAGACCCACCATCTACGACTCGTGTACCTCACTACTAACCAATATGAAAGGTCAGTTGACAGAGTGCAAGCAGGGGGGAAAACGAAACTTTGGGTTTGCCTCTATCCTTTGCAGCTTCTTTTTCGAGTGAGTCCCAGCTCTAGGACTTAGAGTGGATATCATTCCTAGAGGATCACGTGATTTGGCTATGGCGCGATGGATCGAGGTCATGAAACGATAGGGGGAAGGTAGGGTGGTGACACCCTATAATGATGATTTTTTCTTCTGGTGGGGGAGACAAATCATATCTCTGGACGACTATCCCTACGCGAGAATCAATTTCAAAGGAGATCTTGATATGCCTCTTCCACCAGGAGATGCCTACGGCGCCATAGGTAAAAGTTTTTATATATTTCATTTTTTTTTTGTATTTTTGTATTAAAGAAGAAAAAAATTAATTTTGGATGGTGTTATTAATTTGATACTTGTGTGATTGCACATGTGGGTCCGCAATGACCAGAAGGATTCCTACGACATAGGTGGAGGCATCGAGGAGATGAAGCAGTGGGAAGAGAAGCGGAGAGAGTCCTACATAATGTGAAGGGTAAGTTGTCTCGTCTGACACAAAGGATTCCTATGGTTCAAGTGGAGGATCTACCTGAAGCCATGCAACAGCAGGTTGTCAGTGTACCTACAGCATGGGTACGAATCTTTTGGTGTCTCGCTAATGCCATGGTTTTCTATCATGATACACATCCGACGTCACAGACATAGATGTCATGGGACATGCATATCGGTTGTATATGTATTTTGAGGGTTTTGGCCCCAATTTTGTAATATAAACACCATATTTTTTGGAAATATATAAAGAGGGATCTTCGTCGTTACTCATATCTTACAATGTGTACATTGATTTAGTGGTCTTCCTTGCTTTATTAATGTGACAAATGCCAATCTAAAACATAATTAGTGTAGGCATCAGATACATGATTAGAACTTCTAGGAATGTGGAAGTATGTAATAAAATCAAATTGTCATTCTAAAATATGTACACGTAGGAATCGACAGAGTAATGTCGGATCACACACACGGTAACGACCATTCAACTAACATATGATTAACAGAGAATCCAGGTGAACCTCTAGAGAGTGAATACCATGTGAGATAGCATCGCGCAAAAGTTCTATGACGACGCTATATTCATCCACATTGTTCATGGATGGCCCTAGGCATATGCCACCTGAAGACACCAGTAGACCCTTAGGTGAGTAAATCATGCAAGTGGAGGAAGCCAAGTTCCGTGTAAGACGACTGGATCTGTCTACGAATCCTAGGTTGACCGAAGACTCCGTTGACATTTGCCAACCAAAAGGTGTTATCCACATTTTTGGTTATCAAGATGATATTATGATTATTTCATGATGATGGAAGATCAAACTCTTCATTAAGAACATTTTCTTGAAGAAGGTTACACTTGTCATTTTCTCAAAATCATATTTTGAAAATAGTTCGCAGGTTGCATATATACTCTCCTGCGAGAATCCTTAATTCCTGCATGCTGCATTCAGCTTGACTGCGGACTTTCCACACTGTGTCAATGGTTAGGGTGCGGACATGTTTCTAAAGGAAGAAAATGAATAAGTTCTCGATCCTTCTAGAAGTAATCTTCTAGAAGGGTGAGTTGGAGTTCGAATGGTTGGCAAAATACTGACTTTCCAGATATCTTGGGA
>ML813208.1:65154-79107 GCA_009831015.1 Picea engelmannii
TATGTCCACCATCCATTTCTCTTAGTTCATTCAATATCTAAATCTAGGGAAAGAGTAGTATTCTGTCACGTTTTGTTCCAGATCCAGGTGGATCTGGGGAGATTGGTCTGTGTCCGCACTCACGAATTTATCCATAAACAAAAGGGAAAACTCGATCAGAAAGCCAAAGATAAAAAAGAAAAATATGTATATACACTAAATTTACATCAGTATACAAAGGGTTTCTCTCAATCCTAGGGCTCAAGCGTAACACCTTTTCAAGTAGAGCCCATTTCTGGGCTCAGCCAATTTCTTCCCTTTATAATATTCCAATTCATAGGCTACTTTTTCTAGAACATGTCACCCAATATAAGTACCATGCCACATGGGTTTAAACTTGCCTTCCCCTAGCGGTTCTTTGGCTTGGTCATACAAAAGGACCAATTCACCCTCAGTATACAACCAGGGATAGACATACTTGTTGTACTAAACCTTGACACATTTTTTGTTTTCCTCGATATCCATAAAGGTGTCTCGACGTTGCTCATCAAGATTCTCTAGGTGCATTAGGCATCATTCTAAATCTGAAGTGTCAGGTAGGAGCTCGACTGCCAATTTGAGAGAAGAAATTTTGCATTCAACGAGAAGTATCAAATCCACACCATGCACTAACTGAAAAGGGGGAAAATGGGTGGCAGTCTTAACTGAGGTTTAGTATGCCCAAAGCATGAGATACAGCATGATGTGCCAATTGGAATTACTCTGACTAACAATTTTTTGCAAAATGGTCTTGAGAGACTTGTTGACAGCCTCTACTTGCCCATTTTCCTCGGGGTAATACAGAGATGAGTGACCATGTTTAAACCCCATCTTAGACGCTAGTTCTACCATCATTTCATTCTGAAAGTGACTGCTATGATTGGTGACAATCTCACTCGAGATACCGAACCGGGCGATAATTTGGTTGAACACGAAGAAGGTTGCAGTCTTCCCATTGTATTTTACAATAGGCATGGCTTCGGCCCACTTGGTAAAGTATTCGACAACCACGATGATGTGTTGATTCCCCCCAGCCGAAGTTGGGTTGCAATCGACGAAATCTACCCCCCACTTGGTGAAGGGACCGATGGTAATGACTGGGTGAAGAGGGGCTGGGTGCGAGCACATTTTTCGAGTGAGCACCTGGTAGGGGTGACACTTCTTAATCGTTTCAATGCAATCTTTAAATATGGTGGGCCAGAAGTAACCCCGGATAGGTGACCACCACAAGCCCATTTGTGGCAGTCATTTAGGACTAACTCAGCTTCCTCGTGAGTTAAGCAACAACGTAAGATACTATCTATTCCTCGGTGATATAAAGTGTTGCCGACGATGCTACACTTTTTGGCTTGGTATCTAAATCGTTGTCGATCATATCACAAGAGATGTTGACCAAACTTCAAGGTTTGAAGATATAAAACAATGTCTCCATACCATGGGTCAGATGACGAGACAAGGAAAATGTGTTCATCTGCAAATGAATTGACATGGATAACATCCTCGTCTAATCATGGGAAATCGGATATTAACTCTGCAAAAACTAGTGACTTCTTGGACTTGGTTGAAGCAAAGTCGAGATCAAATTCTTGTAAGATGACAATACATTTATTATATTTCCCGCCTATGATATGCCTAGTGAGGACTTATTGAAATGGATTAACATCAGTGACTATAGTAGTTTTTCAAAGCAATATATAGTGTTGTAAACATTGGACTGTGTGAATGACAGCCAATAATATCTTTTCAACATGAGAGTAATTAATGATATAGGTGGATATCGGTGGCCACCCACCTTTTCCAAATGGCTCAAAACAGTTTTCTGGCAATTTTGGCAATTTACTATTTTTAGCAGGTTTTAACTTACGGGGCCATTTTGAGGGTCCAAATGAAGGTTTTTCGAGATAGAGGTTCTTAATGATAGCCAAAGGAATAATTGATCCCCCAAAATGAATCTCCTCGACGATACCTTTCCAACGAGCTATCACATGCCTAAAACGGAGATCGTATGCAAAAGTTACGACCCCGAGAAGTTGATGCACCAACTTACCCAAACGGGGCCCACATGACTTTTGGCGCTTCATCTCCTAGGGTTAGGTTTTTGGATGTCTAGGACTTTTGGAATTCCTTATTATTGTAAAAAAATGCCTCCAGAGCCTCATTATAACCATCTTCTTGTGAATGTGAGTAGCCGTCACATCTCTTCTCAGAGATAAGCTGCCACCATTCTAGCGAGTCTTTCACTCTGTATTTTTACAGTCTCTGTACATTTCTTTCATTAATACAAATCGTGTATTACTATATATTTGTGTTTATGGTTACATCTCTGATACATTTCTATTATATTATTGAACATCTGTGATATCTCTGTGCATTTATTTATTATATCTCCGATCTCATTTCGTGTCGAAAATAATCTGGATCTGTGGTATCAGAGCAGGTTTCTCTTGATCGTTTTTCAGTGCATGTCCCCGACGAGGTCCGAGTATAGAAAGTTGGGTCTCAAGCTTGTCTCTCTTGAGGAAAATCGCTCTCGTACACCCAAGAAACCCTCAATGGCGGAAGACAAGAAAAACGATGGAGCAGACGATCCTATCAGTCTGTTGCTTGAGCAAGCTCTCACGCGACAGAGGGACGAAATGATGGAGAATTTTTCCCACATCCTTCAACGCCTACCGATAGCATCAAGCGCATATTCATCAAGCGACCACTTTGGAGGAACCTCACCTTTCAAGGTACAAGTTAATTTTGATATTCCCATATTTGAAGGTCAAATAGATGCAGATGCCCTAGATAAATGGTTAAATCTGCTAGAAGGTTGTTTCTATGTTCATAATTTTTCAGACAAGGAAAATATCACCTTCACACTCCTTAAGGCTCTCCCCCATGTCAAACATTGGTGGGAAACTTACTAGGAGCAGAGTTCCACAGAGGAGTCTGGAATATATGGGGCCGAGCCCACTTGGGATTTTTTTGTGGATGCGATAAAGGAAAAGTACTACCCTATTGGCAACTATGAGGAACAATACATGAGATGGACCACACTGCGGCAAGAGAGGGGCCAAGCAGTTCCGAAGTTCACCAATACCTTCCATACCTTGTGCACCAAGATAGGTATCAAAGACTCCGAACGACATTTGGTTCTGAAATATCGTGGGGCTCTACACAGATACATCCAAACTGAAATGGATTTTCTGGACATCTCATCACTCGGTGTTTCCTATCGATATGCTGTTAAAATCGAGCAGAAATTTAAGCACCAGAAAAAACGGGAGTTCGGGTCTGCAAATCCACAACAACCAAAGTATGACAAAGACAACCCTAACAAACAGTCTCCCGAAAACCAGTCCAAGCCAGAGGAAAAGAAGGGTCACGGGAAGACAAAGAAGGACACCGGAAAATGGTTTGATTTCCACAAAAGCCCCTGGCACAACATGGATGAATGTCACTCAAAACAGTCATTAGTGGCCAAGATCAAAGACAAGGAGCCGAACCCTGATTCAGAATATGATTCTGAAAATACTGGTAAAAGACAGATCATCGACGCAGACCCCACTGCTATTGTCGCGACCGCAACAATTCAACCAGAAGAACCAACGGATCCAGAAGAGGGGGAGAACCTTTTTCATTCACAGATGTGGGTGAAGGGGACCCCACTGCATTTTATTGTTGATAGCGGAAGCCAAAATAACCTCATCTTAGTAGAGGTCGTCAAACAATTGGGATTGTCGACAACACCACACCCGCAACCATACAACATCGGGTGGCTTCACCAAGGACGAGATCTTTGTGTCAACCAACAATGTCGATTGTCATACGGCATCCAACCCTTCAAGGATGAGGTATTATGTGATGTTTCCCCACTATATGTCTATGATGTTCTCTTGGGCCAACCATATATGTGGAAACGCCATGCTATCTATGAGTCTCGACCTCGTAGTGTCATTATTACTCTGGGGGGTCATCTCTATAGGATACCAGAGGTAGTTCCAACTACTGCCCCACCTAAACATTGCTGCAAGGTAGTATCTCATACTACAAAATTCATCTTCTCCACAATCTGTTCAAAGGGTGAACAAAAGGATATTGCAACCACCACAGCTTCGGCCCAAGCACCTTCTATCCAACAGAAGCAGGTCGACAAGGTTGCAGCAAAGTGCAAAGATTCCTTCTGCACATCGTCCTCTCATGTATCTCAACTTGTTGAGCAGCCTCAACCGCAACAAGTTCGTGATATATTTCCACAAACTAAGCAGCGCGATGTCTCCAACAAGACAAGCAACTCACCAAGATGCAGATTCAACAAATGTTTTTCCCTCTCCCCCGGGAACTCAACGCAATGGAGACCATTGCTTCCTAAGGAGGGAGGATTGATCCAGGTGGATATCGTTGGCCACCCACCTTTTCCAAATGGCTCAAAACAGTTTTCTGGCAATTTTGGCAATTTACTATTTTTAGCAGGTTTTAACTTCCGGGGCCATTTTGAGGGTCCAAATGAAGGTTTTTTGAGATCTAGGTTCTCAATGATGTTTGAAGGCATTATTGAGCGCCCAAAATTAATCTCCTTGATGATACCTTTCCAACGAGCTATCAAACGCCTAAAACGGAGATCGTATGCAAAAGTTACGACCCCAGGAAGTTGATGCACCAACTTACCCAAACGGGGCCCACATGACTTTTGGCGCTTCATCTCCTAGGGTTAGGTTTTTGGATGTCTAGGACTTTTTCCATTCCCGATTATTGTAAAAAAAGGCCTCCACAGCCTCATTGTAACCATCTTCTTGCGAATGAGAGTAGCCGTCACATCTCTTCTCAGAGGTAGGCTGCCACCATTCTAGCGAGTCTTTCACTCTGTATTTTTACAGTCTCTGTACATTTCTTTCATTAATATAAATCATGTATTACTGTATATATATGTTTATGGTTACATCTCTGATACATTTCTATTATATTATTGAACATCTACGATATCTCTGTGCATTTCTTTATTATATCTTCGATCTCATTTCATGCCGAAAATAATCCGGATCAATTAAGCTCAGGACCGACTAAATTTCGACTAAGATAGTAGATGGTGTGCTCATGGAGCTCATCATTTCCATGAACTAGAACCATACCAATTATCTCTTGGGACGCGACAATATATAACAAGTAATTTGTACTATAATCAGGATATTTCAGCAGAGGATCTGATACCAAGGCTTTCTTTAAGGTGTTGAAAGACTCTTGGGCTCGCTCATCCCAGATAAACGGGGTGTCTTTCTTCAGTAGTCAGATGAAACCCTTAGTGATATTCGCATAATTCACTATAAACCGAGACAGAAATTTAGCTTTCCCCTATAAACCTTGAAGTTGTCTAATCATGCGCAAGGAAGGCAATTGAAGTATTGCCTCAACCTTAAGAGGATCTACCATGATCCCAATCTTGGAAACTAAAAATCCTAAGAGGCAGCCAGACCTAACGCAAAAGATGCATTTGTTAGGGTTTAACCGGATTCTATAGTAACGACATCTTTCAAAAAACAGCCAAAGGTGTGTGACATGAACCACTCTCTTGCAAGAGTGAGCAGCAAGATCATCCAGGTAAGCTTCGACTATATGCTTGAGATCATGAAAATCGAAAGTCATGGCGCGTTGGAAGGTTTCTCCGACATATTTCAGGCCGAAAGGCATTTTCCGGTATGCAAAAGTATCCCAAGGACATATAAATGTCGTCTCGTGTTGGTCCTTAGGTTTGATCTGGATTTGGTTATATCCTGAAAATCCGTCCATAAAGGAAAATATATCGCTTCCTGCACAGTCATCGAGAATCTGATCAATGAAATGCATGGGGAAGTTATCTTTAGGACAAGATTCGTTCAGGTTGCAAAATTCCATACACACATAGATGGTTCCTTTCTTTTTATTCATAGGAATGGGGTTGGATGCCCATTCGGTCAAGGGAACCAGGTAGATGAAGCCGACATTAAGTATCTTCTCCACCTTTGCCTTAATAGCGGGGGCCTTGCTGGGATTAACATCTTTAAGACGTTGTCAAACAGGTTTAGCATCTCGATAAGTTCTAATTTCAGGTTAGACAATGCGAGGATCGATCCCTGGCATCTCTTCATATGACCAAGTGAATACATCTTGAAATTCTTTGAAGAGGTTGGTGTAGATCAAAATATCTTATGGTGAACAATCTACACCTATATTTACATTCTCAATTTTTCCAAGGTTACGAGAGATGTCGATCAAGATGGTAGGAGAAATACTTTTCATATTTCCTTCAATGCAAACATCGTGCATATCAAGTGGAACTATGGCATGACCGACTATCTTACTCAAGGTATATCGAAAATCATCTTGCTCAATTCTTTCAAGACTTGGGAGAAAAAAGATCGATGATGCATATTGTCCCAAGGTCTCTTGGAAACATTCATGGCTTCGAGGATGGCTTCGTCTGAAGGAAATGTCTCATCTAAGAAATCATGTGAACAAGATAACGAAGTGGTGCATATGGGCCTAAGAACAAGATCCTCCTCATTCGTCTGCGAGGTAAGGGGATTAGGATCGGCGAAAGAGTCAAGGATAGCTTGATACGCAATCTCTAGTGCCGATAATGGAATAACCATGCCAACATTCGACTGACCTTCAATCGACGAAGTCAGAGAAGATAAGGTCAAAGGATCACTAAAATAGGAAGTGAAAAAAAGAATGGACCTCTCTGCTAAAGCAGGCCTACTAGACATGGCGTAAACATGGTGAATCGGTGCTGAGAAGTTGAAAGTACCCATGAGGGAAGAATACATTCTGACATCGATATTCTCATTTGTCGGCTAAGAATTGTTGATCATAGGGATCAAAAGTCCAACAGATCCGTTAGGACTAGAGTACGTAAAGGATAATTGGTTGATCGTCACGATCTCCCCCTGATGAGGAAAACAAAGCACACGGAAAATAGATGATACGATAGTGACCGTACCATAGGTCCAATTGTGACCTAGTAACAAGTTATAATAGAGAGGTGCATCCACTACCTCTACTTCCACCTCTACCATCTTCCCACCTAACTGGACCGGAAAGGTGGGGAGAATACCATGAGGCAGAAGGAATGACCATCAAATGCAGTCAACATGTTCGACGACTTGGAAAGGGTTGGAGATATGATAGCTTTCCAATAGACCAGGGACATCACACAAGTGGCAACACCTTCATCAACGACCACTCGTTTGATAGTATACTTGGAATACTCCACATGGATTTGAAAAGCGATATGGTAGGGTAAGCGACACTTCATGTCCTTCACATAAAACTTGATGAATTTCGAGCCACTAGGCTCTAGAGCTCCGAAGGCAGAGAGTAAGGAATTCCTCTATGATGGACACATCTGGACTGCCTCCAAAGCCGACATCGCACAAGGGGTTCGGCCCAAATATTCAACAATAGAATAGTTCTGGTTGGCTCTAGTATTAGGGATGTGGGTAGAGTGCTTGAGTACTCCTTTTGGAATACGAGGTGGTGGCTTTGGTGTCTCGATCTATAAGTTAGTCTCTGGGGGTGGAGGAGGAGCTTCTAGGATGGTACTAGCTTTTGAAAATCTATAATCTCGAGAGCAGGTGACTATATCAGTTTTCGCGTCAACCATATTGATGCAAAAATGATCGCCATCTTGCAACGGTGGGTTTTGACTTCCACTAGGATCATTTTTTATGCTCGAAGAACTTGAGGCTAAGTGTTGGTTGTGTGGGAATGGATTTGTCAGCACAATGGGTGGTAGATTTAAAAGCCTCATAGCCTCCGCAAGTTTGGGGCACAAGTGGGTAAGGTGGTCATCGGTACAAAGTTTACAAGGAAACTTCACCTTACACTTCTCTTTCCTGCCATCTCCAGCATTATCATTTTGTTTCCCATTATTATCTTTATCCTTGGGTTTATTATTATTCTTCCCACCCTTACGATTATTTTTTCCTTTCCTTTTATTCCCATCTGGTTGTTGGTCAACATTTGGGTTTTTCGACGATTGCACAGAATGCACATATGTCGATTGGGTGGGTTTGGAGGATCCAGATGAGGTTGGACCTCCAATATACTTTGTTGCCGAGTTCGTGGAATTTACATTGGCAGACCCTACAATGCCATCAACATGAGGTCGGAGAGTTTGTCTAGGATCATGATTTGTTCGTGGAGAATCTAGAAGAAGGTGGTATAACATCCCAGACTGAGCATAGATCAAATCAAATTGCTAGGCTCTAAGGATAGCTTCTTCCTCACTGAAGACCCTAGAAGCAACAACATCCTTTGAAATAATAGAATTTAAATACTTTAGGAACCATTCTAGAAGAAATTATGAGGGTATAGGAGTCTTAACCAACCTCCTTCGCCTACACCATTCCTAGATATGGTTCGAGATGTGAGTGTCAGTATTCTGGTGTAAAGTTGACAAACGTTCAAGGCCAACATCATAACGAATGGGTAGTTGAAAGTGATTGAGAAAGGCTAGCACGAAGTGATGGAATGACACATATGCCCCCTTAGGTAGCTCAATGTACCATTGTGATGCCACTCCAATGAGAGTGCATGGAAACAATCGTAACTTAATAGAATCATGGTTCAAAGAATTTGATGAGCACCAAAGGTGAAAAGTAGTGACGTGATCACCAGGGTCTTCTCCATTCTTACCCTCAAACTTTGGAATGTCTAATGGGAGTTTGGTAGGGACAGAGGTCCATGTGGGGTCATGAATCACTTGGTCATTCATTAGTTTAGACAAATCTGGCAGATTAAGTGTGGCCAGAAAGGGAATACGGGGTTGAAACACCTGACCCCATCCTCCTGCGAAAGATGGTGTGTTAGGAACTACGTTCCATCTAGGATTCTGGTTAGGACCAAAAGCTTGTCCAAAATTATAAGACCCTCCTTTGGGATAACTCATAAAATATGGATTGGGCATCATTCCAGTAGGAATTTTCTGATAAGGGTTATGAAAATTACCCCTAGTTGGATTAGATCCAAGCTGGGGGTTGTTAAAATTGCCCCAACTGGATTAGATCCAAGTTGGGGGGTGCCCAAAGTGTAAGGCTGACCTCCTCTAGGTGGGAACCCAGAGGATTGAAGTGGATTTTTCATGCCAAAAGTATTGGTTGGAATCAACACCGAGGGGATAGGGATATAGGGCATAAATTTTCCGCCAACTGGGTTGTTCCATCCAGTCGTAGAGGGATTAGACTTGGGTTTAAGAATACCCCTACATTAGGATTCACTTGGGGAATATGAGAACCACCAAATGGGAAGGAGTGTAAGGAGGTGTAGTGCTACCAAGTCCAAGGCTATTGTTATGGCCAGCAGCTGGGATGGCAGTTGAAAAATATGAGGCAAAGATAGGCATACCATAAGAAAATGGACTAGAATCCATGGGGATGGTATGAACATTGTAACTTGGCAAGTGGCCAAAACCTCAAAAAGGGTTCGAGGCAAGAGATGAAGCATTAACTACAGGCCGAGCCATAATACCCATGTAAGCCTTTAGAACTGCAACTGTAGAGACTGTGGGTGTCGAAGGAGTGCCATTAATTATAGTGGGATTGGGAGTCGAAGAACTCCTAGTGTTTTGAATACTAAACTCTATACTCATCATTGCAAGATCACAAGTCTAAAATGTGGATTTGTGTGTACCACTACTGATAATTATACGCCATTTAGAAGGCAAGGACTTGATAACTGGTGGTAACTGTAACAACTGACGAGACCTGTGAGGAAGCTGGTCCCAGTCCACGACAACTTATGAATCTTCCACAAATAAAAATATATCCTATGGCCAACTAGTAGTCAAAGAGCATACCAAAAAGTCAAACGGCCAATATGCATGTAAACGGGCTAAAGTGGCTGAGTGGTCTCCCTCGCTAAAGAAGGTATGTCTCATCCAAGAGGGACCTGAGACTCCCCACTAAATTTTAGAGGTAACAGAATTAGTTATAAGGGCCCTCATGGGCTTAAAAACCAGTTGGTCAGATCCCCCCGGAGAGGTAATCCTCCATAAAGGTTGTGTGTTGTCCGACCCTTATCTGACTCAGGGTACAAGTAGAATAACCCTTGCAAGTAACATATGAGATACCTAAGTCAAGCAAATAATAAACCATTATATAACCGATGCACAGGTGAGTAGTCGTAAGTCTGGATCACCATATGGGAAAGGTAGAAAAGCCTGAAACCTTTAAAGCACCACCTCTCATAGAGGTATGGGCACTAGCAAGATCCCCAAATATGAATAAATCCACAGAAATATCTCTGGCGCTAGGTGAGTATCCAAGGGTTATCCCTTCAACTAACTTTGCATGACCTTGTGATTAACTCCGTTGTGAGTGGAGCCTCCTGATATTACCAATTATACAATGGACTTCTCAACTCCCTGTATCAGACACATGTGTTGATTTAATTTCCTTGGAGACTATGCCCAAAAATTCAACTCCAAACAGGCTTCCTTTCATCCTAGATAATCTCAATAGGCACTACAGAGACCTAAAAAGGCTCAACAATCTTTAAATCCTACCCAAGAGTCACTCAACCAAGAAAACAAGCAAGGGGAAGTGGTATACATGACTTTTCAGGAAAACAGAGCGTATATATGCTTCTTGCAGTGAGACAACAGGCGTCTATATGCAATTGTCAAGGAAAAAAGGGCATATATGTTTTAAAACAAGGCCATGCAAGGGTAAAAGGATGAAAAATCAGACTCAGAGTGAACAGGATCTATCAAGCAGTGATATGACAAGAAACACAAAGGAAAAAGAACAATGTAAGAAGAAAAAGTACTTCAACCCTTAGAAGGAAGATCTTTCTCCAGTGGAGTCTCCATTTCTGTTATAAGGGAAAAACTCTCTATGGCCAAGGGTAAACCACAATAGACAGGTATGACTATAGAAATCAACTCAATTCCAACATATGTTATATAAACTAACATGCAATACAAGAAAGAGGCCTACCTCGATCCAGCGTTCGATGATGTTCCACCATTGAGCACATTGACCCAAATCTTTATACCTGCTTGAAGTTATCAACAAACAAGCAAAGCAAGTATATAGTGATGATATAAAAGGGGTTAGCACATCAGATCGCATAATCCATTAATAAACATTACAAACACACCCATGTATAATAATCATATATTTGCAACATACCAATAGGACGGGAAAGGAGTATTTCTATTAATAATTGGTCAGCAAAAGTGTCAACATTACAGAATTTCGTGCCAGCACGGTTCAAAAACAAGAAACCAAGTTCCTTCCAACTAGGTCCCCACCACTTCAATCCTCCACCAAAGGAAAACTCATGAGAAAGAGGCAAAGAGGTCCTCTCAATAATAAGGGAAGATCTTCGAGGTTGAACACTGTGTTCAGACTTGAGGGACAAAGGGATCCAAACTCAATATGAAGTAATTTCTCCAGAGTAACTTTGCTCTCAAATTTGAATGCTTTCTCCTTCTTTTTCCATAGTTTGAAATTGTGCTCTTATAGCCTCTAGGATGCAACTAAGGGCCGAGTCGGAACGTTTCCATTATATGGAAGGCCAAGGATCAGAGGTCTTTTGTCGTGACATGGAAACCTGGCCTCATTTTGTATTTTTTGGCACAAATCCTGATATACGCGAGCTGTAATGGAGCAGCAAGCGTATATGCATCTTGCAGAGCAGTTAGGGAGCATATATATGGAAAAATGTATATTTTTAGCTCTGGATTCATCAAAAAGGGATAAAAAGTCTACATAGGGAAATGGAAAAAAGGCCCTCTGTGCAAGATAACAATGGTGAGGCAAATATTGCTATAACACTAAAAGTTGTAGATACCGTGAAAACCTAGATGAAGGTATTTGATATCCTACAATATGAGTTGATTAATTGTCCATAAGTGTCAGGCTATGAGGTGACCAAAACTCAGGTGATGAATCTCAAATACATAGCTCAATCAGAGCTGCATAAAGTAGCCACACGATCGAGGCTCCTGCTATATAGTGACATGATAGGTTGGGCTCTGGAGAATGTGACGTCTCAACTAGGAGCATCCACAATTCACAGGAAGTTGTTGTTGGGTATTTTCTACCGAAACATATACAGGTGATGTACAAATTATCCCCAGATTTCAAATACAGTTATATATCACTTTCTTAAAAGAGTTCAATGAGGAAGAGTGCACACAAGGTGGAAATAATTAACCTAACATAATTAAGAACTGGTGGGCACACCCTGAGAAATTCAGAGAAGACACCCATGGAATATATGCCACCACATCATTAGATGCTCATATGATGTATGTGGCCATGATGCTATGTAGAATTTTCAGGAAATAAAACGCTGCTCACTTCCTGTTATCATGGGTATCGATCGTGCATGAAGTTGTAGAATGTTTTTCTTTCAATTGGGCCAAGATAATATCAGACAATTTGGCTAAGGAAATCACATAATATCAGTCATCAAAAGCCAAAGGGAAACATGCCCCTTTCTATATGTCAGCATACATTATGGATGCCATTTATTTTATGACGTCGTTTCCTTTTATGAGCTGGAGATGGACTCTGACCAATGTTGAGCCCATACATTTCCATCACTCCAATATGTGGGAGGATAAATAAAAATATTTCTTCTACGAAATCTACAACTATGTGGTGGTGTTGACCACCACATAGATCGTGTCTCCCTGTGAGACGCAGAAGAATAGTATACCAAGTTCCTTTATTGGGTACATGGAGTCATAGACATTGTGTTATCCTCGACCACTTTTTCTAGAACGTGATCCATTTTATGGAGTGGATAATTGTCTTTAAGGGATTATCTGTTTAGTTTTCTAAAATCCACGCAGAGTTTGATTTCACCATTCTTCCTTCTGACTGGAACTAATTTCGATACCCACTCAAAATATCTAAGCGGAACAATAATATTTGCATCAAGGAGGCTTTTTACTTCCCTTTCTATCACAGGCAGGAGTATAGGATTTATCTGTTTGATCTTCTGCTTGAAAGGTTTGATGTCCTGCTTTAAAGGGATTTTATGTTCTATGATAATGGTATCATAAGTTTATAGTTCATTGTAAGACCAAGCGAAGACATCTTTGTATAGTTTGAGTAACTCGACATATTTACTTTTCATTTCGGGTGGAAGGTATTTGGATATTTTGACCAGTTTAGGAGTTTCCTCGGTGCCTATATTACAATCTTCAACCTCCTTGGGTTGAGGTTGCAAGGTAGAATTTAGGGGTATGTCATCATGATCAAATAATCTTTCTAAAGGAATTAGACCTTTAGGGATCTGATTTTTTTTCAACACCAACATGCAGTGGTTAGTGATCTTATCCTGGAACCTCTGAGGATGTTCATCTTCCTGCATGATCCAAGTAGGGTCATTCTGATTTTCTCGGTCGATGTGCATTTCAGAAAATTCATCCACCATTTCTAGAAATTGCTTGATCTGCTCATCATCTTCAAAGAACTTCCATTTCTAAACATTATTTGGTATTGAAGGCATGTACCTCATTTCTATGTGATAATTTAGCTTCAAGATGGTAGGTGGCATAAACGTAGCAGTCGCTTTAGCTAGAGAAACAACTTGTTGATTTTCTACCCTGGGAATATGATGAATATTAAACGATGAGAAAAAAAATTCTATCAAATACCAGGCATAGTTCCTGCAATACCTTAGCCTCATATGTTTTTATTGATATTGTTTCCTTATATATTTTAGAATTAGTTATGCATCACTGTAGACTATTAGATTTTCAATTTTCAACTTCCTGGCAGCCTCTAATCCTAAGACGAGAGCTTCATAGTCGCATACATTATTTGTATAATCAATGTCCCACTGTAATCTATATGAGAAAGGAATAATGAATTCATATATGGGTGCCACATACAACACTCTAGCTCCTCCTTCCCAAGATGAAGCACCATCAAAAAACATTTTCCAAACTCCTGT
>ML813208.1:79142-97872 GCA_009831015.1 Picea engelmannii
TTCTTCTATACATTCATCAGACCCATCATCAATTGATAATATATAGTTTCCTAAATCTTGATAGGCGACGTATACTGGGTAATTATTTGGGTTCTGTGGGTCACTTACAGTATATGCCAACCTTGTCTGTCTGTATAGACGGGTGAAATTTCCACCAAAGATCGGGATCGTAGCATACGTCATGTCCAATTGAAGTGATCCACCAAGTTTATCACCTCAAGAACTGGATAACAACATGAAATACTTTGCAGGGACATCAACAATGACTACATCCATAAGAATACTCTTTACATGAATTCGTTTAAGATTAACAACCAAGTCTTTAACCATACCAAGACATTTAACTTTTCTTGAATCAAAAGAGTACAGATCTCAGTATGGTCTAGTAATCTTGAGACCTAGTTTTTTCATAATAAATTTTGGCATTAAGTTGTGGAAAGCTCCAGAATCCAACATATAGTTATGGATTAGGTGATCATGCACAGTCAACGCAATGTAAAAGGGAGCGACAAAATCCTTAGAATTTTCAATATGTGGACCAAACATTATAGCATGTCTATCATCTTCTAAATTAATAACATCTGCATGACTTTCATCATCCGAAAAATTTATCATCTTGGCAATTTGATTTCTATACATCGGATTTCTTACTAGTTCAACCAAAGGTACGGGGATTTTGTCTTTATTAATTTTGTTTTCCAGATTGAAACTTTAAATTGTCTTTTCATCTTCTCTGGTTGGGATCTTTGTTTCTCTTTTTTCTGGCCTATTAGTCTGCATTTATTTTGTTTTGATTGTCTTCGTTTTGGAATCTTGTGTTTCAACTGTTTTTGTGTTGGCAGCCTGTGTTTCAGTGGATGGTTGAGAAGCCTCATTATTTTTACTACTCAACAAGATTTTCTTTGGTGGAACAGCTGTAAAATGTTTATCTCTAGGCCTCAAATTATATTTTTGTTGAAGCTCAACCATTATAGAGTCGGAAATTCCTTGATAATCAGACTCTCCCAGATTATTTATACTTTCCTCATTTCCAAACAGGGGTTCTTGGTATAAATATCTTTCATTATCCTGTCTGGTTAGGTGAGGTTCTTGGTTTTCATCATTGACATTGTTTATATCTTCCTCCAACCCCTCATAGTCTTGCATATCATCACTTTGCATGAAGCTTTCTTCTTTAAAACGAGTCTTAATCTTTTGGTATTCGTTTTTCACTTGTCTTTGCTGGATCTGGGGGTTGAGATTCCTTTTGAAATCTTTTCTGGAAAAAGGATCAAGATTATCTTGGTATAATTCCATTCTAGAGATTTTGTTTAATAACTCTTTGATTATATTAGCCATGTCTTCCATTTTTTCCTCTAAAGACCTCCCAGATCCGGAGGGTCCTTCTTGTTCCCTTAAGCGTTTAGTTTCCTTGGTTCCTCTCTCCACCTTGGATTTTAGTTTACCTGATTATATCATGTTTGACTCGATTTCTATGGCTTCGTCCTTCATTCCCGTGAGGGTAGCATATATCCTTTCCCATAAGAGTAGGGAAAAGTCGGGCTCGAAAGCCCCTGTGAAAGACACTTTGGTTGTAGGTTTTGAGGGTTTAACTTCTGCTGGAATATTATCATAGAGTTTTTTAAACCACTGGGTGAATCCTAGGACTGAATCGTAATTTTTTTCCTTAGAGCCCCAAATTCTGTCAGATAGTATAGGTGGTCCTTCTTTTCCCTCCATTGTCTTAAAAAAATGTTTTCTAACTCATCGTAAGACCTTACGGAACCTACCGGGAGCCCTAGAAACTAGATTCTCACTTGTCCTTCGAAATTTTTCACTAAAAGTCTCAAGTAAACATCCTCATGTTCAATGCCAAGGATATCATCAAATTTATCAAAAAACATTATGTGAAAAATTAACGATAGTGGGTATAGACGAGGATCTTCTATTTGGACTGTTCTGAGTACTAGAAAGGTCAATCTAAATCTTTATTTCAGGTTCTCTAGTGGAGGCCTCCGTAGATGGTCTTTCTTTAAATTTTTCTTCGGGAGTCAACCCTTCGACCGAGACCTTATTATTAACTTTAGTTATTTTTGGTTGGTACTTCCTACCTGAAGATGAGGTAGTATACTTGATGTATCCCTTGGCTTTTAACAACTTTTTGGGATCAGATACGGGCGTAGTCTACTAATCATCTCGGTTCTTCCTGGTATTCTTTCTACCGAATTCCAGTTTATCTTTAGTGGAGTTGCCAAGTGAAATATAAAAATTAGCCTTATTATTGTATTCAATCTTTGTTCACTATCAAAGAGAGAAACTTACCATGTCATTCTCCCAGGGAAAAATAACTTCGTTTCTCCATCCCCGACAATGGGGCCAAAAAGATATTGTTCCTAAGATTACACTTAAGGCTCAAAGGATAATGTCAGGCATCATGAATATAAAGAAATGTTTTGAAAGGTGAGTTTTCTTTCATTATTTATATAATAATTAATCCTCGAAATAAATTAATGACTGAACAAGACAAAGGTCGTAATTTGTCGTCTGAGTCAATTTATAAAATCAAATGATGTGGAGGAAACTTACAAAATTGTTAAACAAAATGAGGCATCAATGCAAGATGAATATTACCTTGTTCACAGTAGAATAAAAGAAATAATTAACCCTTGAAAGGATATGAGATACAGTAATCCAACTAGCTCACAGGTCTTGTATTTACTTATAGCAAATACAGAGGAAAAATGGCTTGCTTATCAAACAACCAATAAAATGTGACTACAGTAGTAGTATTATTAAATTGCAACCACTCACTTATCAAGGAATGACATAAAGAAAGCTAGAGATATGAGATACATGAGTAACACAACTCAAACTACACAAAGGTTGTAATCTCTATCTGCACTTGTATTAATTCTCACAAAAGGCGATTTTTCTATATTGCATCCGGCAAGAAGTAGCCTGTGTCAAGTTGTCAAACTATGCATTTATACAAAAATGATCTCAACCCTAAGCGACTGGAATTCTCATAATTCAAAAATAGTAAATATTACAATATGTAAAACTTGAAGAGTTTCAATTGCATCTCCTCTGTCTCTTCACCTGCTGGCAGAGACGCTTCTTCTTCTTGTCCTCCAGCTTGAAACAACTGGCCTCTAATCATGACCTGTGTAAATGGTATGCACACGTTGTCTCATTTATTTCTAGATGTGTTGTCTTTCCCTTGTTCGATACACTGAACGCATCTGCCTACGAACTGTACCACTAACCTGGAAGGTTTTGTTATGTCATTTGCCTCAAAAGTATATATCTTATTTTCTATATGAGGAAACATATCCTACATTTTCCTTGCTTCCAAAGATATATCCTATAGCTGTAAATTAGGATTGACTATCAACTTATTAATCTGGATAAGGTTGATTTGTTTCAATTGTTGGATTGTCTTCCGGGCTTCTTCCATGCTTGTCTTGGAATTAAGTTGATTTTTTGCTATATTAATTTTCCCCAGGGACTCAAAGATACTATCTCCTTCAACGTCTAATGACTCTTTGTCGAGTGAAGACAATGCTTCTTTGCAATCTTTCTTTACTTCACTGATTAATCTTTTTCTTTCAGCCAGATTCGCCTCCCAGGTATTCAGTCTTATGTCGCCTCAGGTTTGCTCGGAAAGAGACAATCGAGAGGCCCTTGCTACTTCATCCCTTGCTTCTATTAAAAAGGCCTCCTGGAATGTAACTCGAGCTGTAGTGGCCTCTCTCTCTTTAATATAAATGTTATTTAGTGAATGGTCTACCACCCGATAATAGCTTTGAACAACTTCTACTCCAATAAAAAGGTTTTTCTAGGTTGATTCCATCTTTTAGTGCACCTCCAATGCCTGAGCTTGGAAAACATACATATTCATTGTAATGTTCTCAGCCAAATCTATTTTTTTGAGCTTTCATAGCATTAGGTTAAGCATGAAGTTCATTTCATTTTAACAATTAACCATAACCATAAATGTTGCAGCAACCAAGATCACAAGAAGAAACACCATGCAAAAGTACACAAGATATATCTTGGGAAACCCTTCCCAAACAAGGGAGAAAAACCCAACCAAATCCTTTGCTATATTCTTCAAGAGAAATACCTTTCACCACCAAGAATGAATTAGCACATAAGAGGGTGTTTAATCCCTAGAAACCCTAGCACCCAAGAGAGGTGCGCACTTGCTGAAATTTCCAAAACATGTGAGGAGGATATGATTCTACAATGGAGAATCATCTCCTACTTATATTAGACTTTGACTAATTTAGCAAGGGCATATTATTCGCACAACAGGGCTGACCTCTCTAAGTCAAATACACTTTATAATTATATTTATTATTATAATTAATATTTTCATTATTAATTATCTTGTTTATATTAATCATATTAACATAGGGTCGACCTGTACCCTTTACATAATAATTAGGGTTTTAGGTAGGTCTGACTCTTGAACAATATATATAAAAGGATTAGACACACGTGCACTTATGCTCGTCTATAGGCACGTCTGCTCTACAGATATGCTTTCCCACTGCCACCAACATGAGGATCATTTGGAGTCTTCACATCAACTATGTTGTTGTTCAGAGGAGGCCACCACATCATCTTTGTTCTTATTCTCATGACGATGTGCCCAACACTTTTTTGGGATTTCCCACGTTCACCATGTGCTCAGCCACAGGCACATCCTAACTCAACAGATCATTTTTCCACCAGATGGTCATCTGAAGTTATTCTCTCATGTCATGGAGGAGGCCATATACATTCCTAGCCCATGTCTCAGGCTGGAACCATGAACCCTTTATTAGTGGATTTATCTCAGGTTTGTAAGCTAAGAGTAAGACTTCACATAGTTGTTATATTCCACATCTCACAGGTTTGTAAGATGGATGATGTCTCCTATAGCTGCATTCATCAACACTCCCTCTCAGATAGGGAGGAATTCTCTATCAGGCCAAGATTCTCATGGAAATAGTCGGACTTTTTCTTGGCAAGTGGTTTAGTGAAGATATCAACAATTTGTTCATGGGTGGAAATATAATGAACAGGTATTGTCTTCCTCTATACCATATCTCTGATATAGTGGTACTTGATTTCAATATGTTTTGATTTGTCATGTAATACTGGATTCTCTGAGAGCTTCACACAGATCTAGTTGTCACAATGAATGGTGGTAGGATCCATCTCATTTTCAAACAAATTTGTCAAGAGTTTGTGAAGCCAAACAACTTCACGAACTGCCACACTTAGTGAAATGTATTCTTCCTCTGTCGTAATCAAAGCCACAGAGCTTTGTTTTCTACCGCACTAGGAAACCATGGTTGATCCTAGAGTGAAGCAGTTTCCAATGGTGCTCTTTCTGTCTACTGCACTTCCTGCCCAATCTGCATCAGCATACCCTTCCATTCTTAGATCCACATTTGTTTCATATTTTAGGCCATAGCCAATAGTGCCATGTAAGTATCTTAATACATGTTTGGCAATTATCCAATGCGTCTGTTTTGGTTGGCTCATAAATTGGCTAAGGACATTTACTGCATAGAAAATGCCTAGTCTAGTGTTAACCAGATACATCAAGGATCCAATAAGTTGTCGATGTAAATGTGGATCTATGTCTACGGAATTGGTATCATTCATATTACTTAGATCCATTACCATTGGGGTTGGCATGGATTTACAATTTGTCATTTGGAATCTTTTTAGAATATCCAAAGTATATTTTCCTTGGCTTACGAAAATCTCGTCTGATTTCTGCCATACTTGTGGTCCCAAGAAGTAATGCATCTGGCCCAAATCTGTCATTTCAAATTCGACAGTTAATGCCTGCTTTCATTCAACAATGAGTCTTTCAAAACCAATGATGAAAAGATCATCCACATATAGAACTAGAATCAAACATTTGTTTCCATTAATGTTATAATACAATTTTGGGTCGGCTGAGATTTTATTAAAACCCAAAATTATCAGGCAACCATCCATTTTCTCGTACCAAGAACGTGGGGCTTGTTTTAATCCGTATAGGGATTTCTTCAATCTACAAACATGAGATTTTTCATTGTGTATAACAAAACATTCTAGCTATTCAATGTAGACTTCTTCCTCAATTTCTCCATTGAGAAACGTTGTCTTTGCATTCATCCAATGTAGCTTCCAGCCCATGGAAGCATCTAGAGAAATGATGGATCAAATGGAGGTATATCTGGCTACTGGTGTGAAATTCTTGTCATAGTCGACTCCCTCTATTTGTGAGAACCCTCTAGCCATGAATCTTGCTTTATATTTTTCAATGCTTCCATCAACGTCATGTTTTATTTTGTAAATCCATTTGGAAGTTACTACATACTTCCCTTCTAGCCTTGGGACAACATCCCATACATCATTCTTTAGTATAGATTGATATTCTTCAGTCATGGCATCTTGCCATACTTGTTCACCTAAGGCTTCTCCATGACAGTTTGGTTCTGAACCAATAATGTGAGTCATAGTTGAAAGGTAGCTAGAGAATCTCTTAGGTTTATTTCTTTCTCTATTTTCTCCTTGTGGAGCTTTATGTCTTTATGCTTCTTCTAATGTTTGTCGTGCCCAAGTAGGTCTTTTATGTCCAATAGTAATGTCTCTAGGTGCATTACTTGGGGCAACCAAATCTGCTGGAGGATCTGGATCAATTTGTGGTGTAGGCTCATCTAGAACACTATCTGTATCCCTCTGAATTTCTAAATGAGGAGAAGGTATTGTTTCACCATCTATTTCCATCTGAGCTTCTATGAATTTCTAGAAGGTTACTTCTTATTCAAAGGTGACGTCTCTTCTTACTTCAATTTGTCTTTGTCTTGGGATGTATATTCGGTATGCTTTTGAGGATTCATTGTATCCTACAAAAGTACCTTTCCTTCTTGAAGGTTCTAGTTTGGATCTCTCTTCTTTAGGTACATGAAGGTATACTGGACATCCAAATATTCTGAAGTGTTCGATTTCAGGTTTCACTTTAGTGAATGCTTCTTCTGGAGTAATGTTTTTCAGGATCTTATGAGGGCTACGGTTTTGAGAATACACTACAGTCATACATGTTTATGCCCATAGATTCATTGGTAGACTCTGATCCTGTATCATTTCTTTAGTTGCTTCAATGATGGTTCTTTTCTTCCTTTCAACAACCCCATTTTGTTGAGGGTTGTATAGTACTGTGAGATCCCTCTTGATCCCTGCTTCAATACAAAAATTGGTGAATTCTTTTGAGGTGTATTCTCCTCCATTATCTAATCTCAATAATTTGATTTTTCTTCTGGTCAAGTTTTCAACGTGAGCTTTGAATTCTTGGAGTTTGGCAAGGACTCCATCCTTGTTCTTCAGAAAATAGATCCAAGTTTTCCTGGAGTGATCATCTATGAATAGTACATAGTACAAGTACCCATTTAGGGATGAAACAATCATTGGCCCACATACATATGAATGGATCAAGTCCAAGATTTCCTTGGATCTATTGTCACTGCTAGGAAAGGATCCTTTAACATTTTTACCAAGGGCACACCCTTTGCAAACGCCTTCATGATGGATCTAGATCTTTAGTAGACCCATTAACATTTTCCTTAGAGATGGAAGAGATCTATAATAAATGTGAGCAAGCCTTCTATGACATAGCTCACTTAGGTTGATCATGTCATGTAGTAAGGCTTGAACTAGTTTGATGGTCAACTTGTATAGGTTGTTTTCTCTGACACTGATTACCTTGGAAGAGTTTATATGAGATTCTTTGTGCAATGAAAGGACTCTCCCTTCTGAGAAAGTGATTTTGTAACCTTTGTCTTCAAGAGCTGAAATAGAGACAAGGTTTCTCTTCATTCCTGGTACATATAAGACCTCTTCCAGTTTGAGTTGCATATCTGAATCTGGTTGGAAGGAGGAGATTCCTACTCCTCTCACGTTATATATAGCATCATCTCTAAGGACCACATGTAGATGTGTCTCTTTCTCAATGAAATGTGTTAAATGATTTCTAATATCGGTCATGTGCCTGGAAGCACCATTATCAATTAGCCAAGTATTTTCATTGATAGGAACCATACCTGAGAGTGTTGAGGTGTTGATGTCTTCATTGCATTGGAGTTTGGAGTTGAGATTGTTTCCCATCATGAAATTGCTCATCTTCATAAACCCTTGTCAACTAGGCTAGAAACCCTAACGGCTAGGCCAGGCTAGCACTTTTAGGTTTTTTGGGGCTTATTAATGAAAATAATAAGCCTTTAAGTATGATATATTCTTCAAGAAATTCTCAGAAATAAGATTCAGAATTTTCTACGGAATTTTTATGAAACCCTAGAAGCTCTTAGGGTCAAAATTTTGAAAATGCCCAGAATTTTGTTTTGAGACTTGTTGGAGGTGCACCGAAGGAGTTCGTACCTTTATAAGTCTTTTTCGTCCCAATATTCCAAGTTATAGTGGTGAAATTTCTCTGAAAAATGAGGCCTTACTGATTTTTTGGAAACCCTGGGAGGATCGTACGATTTCTGCAAATGAGAGAGTAGATGTTCTGGGGAAGGCTTGTGCAATGGGATCTTCAAGACCTATGCTCTGATACCATGTTGATTTTTCATAGCATTAGGTTAATCATGAAGTTAGTTTCATTTTAACAATTAACCATAACCATAAATTTTGCAGCAACCAATATCACAAGAAGAAACACCATGCAAAAGTACACAAGATATATCCTGGGAAACCTTTCTCAAACAAGGGAGAAAAACCCAGCCAAATCCTTTGCTATATTCTTCAAGAGAAATGAATTTCACCACCAAGAATGACTTAGCACACATGAGGGTTCTTAAGCCCTAGAAACCCTAGCGCCCAAGAGAGGTGTGCACTTTTTCCAAAGAGAAGTACCTGCTGAAATTTCCAAAACATGTGAGGAGGATATGGTTCTACAATGGAGAATCATCTCCTACTTATATTAGACTTTGACTAATTGTTGGTGCAATTATTTGCATAATATATTACCCAACATAAATTATCAACCAGGATTTGTAATCAATAGAGTTGATGCAGTATATGTGCTGATAACAGATAGGTTCTTATGTCTGATGAGTATAGCATAAAGAAGAAACAATCAAAATCAATACTATGTTTTACAACTTTTTAATCTATCTTCCTCACACAACTTAAAAATCAGAAAACAAAACTCATAAACTGAATCCAACAAGCATGTGATATAAAGGTTCTTTCTCAAGTAATGAATCTGTCCATTTACAGGATCATGAAATAAAAAGATGGACTTTGAATCTGTCCCTTGTAGCAACTAAACCAATCAACAATTAACACTTTGTTTCAAACTTAGAAGAGAAAACTGATAATAAAACTTCTCAAGCAAACAATCAAGCAAAAGGTTCTTTATTAGGTGACAAGTCTGTTCATTAGAGGCTTATGAATTAGAGATATGAACTTAAGATCTTGTTTCCTGTAGCAATCAAAAGAAGTAATCAACTTTCTGCACACAACATTTAAAAGGAAATCATTCATAACTTAATCAATTCTGGAAAAACCTCTTTGTTCCTATACAGGAAACATTAGGTGTATTAAGATTCTCCATTTAATATTCCATGTAGGGTGAATGATGGGATATTATTTTTTCCCGTATTAACACACTTGAAATTTCAAAGTAAATTACGCAAGTCTCTATAAAGAACACAATTTCAGGAATGCAAACTTTTATAAATCTCTACAACTATCTCAACACAGATTAATGTTTATGAAACTAAGTAAAATTACTCAAGATCTGGTGCACCATACTTATAAAAATTACACTAATACAATCCCATTCACAATTTACTCAAAAGATATAACAATTATATATCTCTGACACAACAGGTACATTTTATGAATTCATATTTTAATCAAAACAAGAAATCAAAATAACAGGTGCAAGATACACACAACTGAGTGTTGGAATAAAACAAGCATGTATAGGAATATAAAGCTGAACTATATTTTACATTAAACTTACCATATCAGAACGGTGGGCCCTTCCCGATTCGAACATGGAATCTCTAAAAAGATAATAGGCTAAGACACTCTAATCATACCCAAAAATTGCACAACAGATCGTTTGTATTTCTTCAGCTTGTAAATTGAATCAGCAACTCATTATATTGTACGTCAAAACAATATGCATCATTTGGTTCTTACTACTTCTTCATTACATCAATACGTACACCTGTGTATCCTATCTCCTATACAACATCCCTTATAAAGAAGGTGAGTTGATATGATCCATATCTAAGGATAAGCATCAAACTATTTTTAAAATATTATAATTGGAAATTCATATCGTATCTTTAGGAATGGACTTCATCCTCATGACACGAAGTGCATGAGTGATGAAGTCTATCGTGATCTTGAAAACTGATTTGGAAGCTCCAGTCCAACTGCCCTCTCGAAATCTTCAATACCAGATTCATCCAACAAATGATTCTTGGAAATAGCAATTGGTACCGGAATACACACAGTCGTTTAGTACCGGAATTGCATAGTCGCACTGGTACCAGAATATGCGTAGTTGTTTGGTACCGGAATAGCACAGTCACACTGGTACCGGAATAGGCATAGTTGTTTGGTACCAGAATACCTCAGGGCAGTACTCGGTCAATTCTATTGGTACTCGATCATTGTTGTGTGGGTCTGTTGGTACCGGATCGATGTTGAGGTACCGAAATAGACTTCTTAGGAGTAAAACAATTTGGATTATACAAAATCAAGCATTTTAATTGAATTAACTCAAGAAAATTAAACAAAATATGTCTTAATCATACGTTACCTCTCTATGCACATGAGCAAGGTCATTAATTGTATCTATGGAGGTAACGATCAATGTTATATTCATAACATAGGTAAAATAGGCTCAGATAAGGAGTAATAGAGGGTATTATAAGTGTCAAAATGGAGACTCAACATTCCCCCATGCTTAAGTCATTTCATGTCATCATGCAATAATGATCTTCAAAATTTCAAAATTGATGATACTCTTCACTCAATCAAGCATTCCCTAAAGTTTCACCTTTCTTTAGCTCCTTAAGTTCATGTCATACATATAAACTTCATGGCCTATGCTTCACATTCTTACTCATGGAAAAATAGTTATGATGGAAAAGTGGAGTCATGAGTAGTAGATTAGATATGTTAGTGATTTGACGTTAAGTCTTATCCAAAATATTTTCGATCAAAGTTAGGAGAAACGGGCTCGATGTGACTCTAATACAATTATAGGATAGTGGCCAAGAGTTTTCATAATGACTTTGACTAATAGCCCCCCCTGGCTAGATTACCTTTAAAATAAAAGTAATATAAGCACATTTTAGATATCATTTGAAGAGAGGAACACATAAAGGAATACATCCCAAGATGATTAACTTGTTTCTTATCCAAGTTTTTAGAGATGAACCTCTTCTTGCTTAGGTAAGGTGAATTACACATACTTAGGGTCCCACTTCTCGTGCAAACCTATTTTTTTAAAGATAGAACTCTAAAGTGGATACTTGAAGGTTCTTAAGAACATCATCCGAGAGATATAAAGGTCATCTCCTAGCCTTGATTTGATAGTGATTGCTTCAGAATGAGACCCAAGGGTTTTTGTGCAAATTTAGGTGTGTCACTTTATGTTTTTCAACTTCCTTTACCTGGCATAGCCCCGCTACCAGCAGGCTTGTTCAGTACCATGACGGGTTTACCTTAGTACCATACAAACATAGCCCCGATGCCAATAGGCATGTTCAGTACCCCGACGGGTTTACTTGTACTTCCTGATACTTCCTTTTTATTATATTACTCAAACGATTTAGAATGATGTATATTGTTCATAGACTGTTTTAGAGTATAAGGAAGGCAAGTGGTACGAGAGTGTTTTAGATTTATTAGGCACATAATTAATTTTTTGCAATTATCCCAAGGGTGACATCATCCACATTCAACTTAAATCTCAGCTATTCAATCTATAATGGAACATCTCGGATAATGACTAAGAGGTCCCTCTAGTTAATCCTATTAGGGTTCTCATGAAAGTTCATTGCGGTTTTGCAAGGGTGGTCCACCACATGATATTTTCATCAATACCTTCAAAGAAAAACTTTTAAAGATAAACTTGGATAAGAACGTGTTGAATCAACTAGGTTAGTATTATAAATAATGGTGTCACCACTTTTCAATGGATATTTCAACTAGAAATCACTTCTTCAAAATAATGAGGCAATAAGACAAGTGCACCCATTATCATATAGAGCTAAATGTGAAAAATATCTTCCTAAAGGGAGAGCAAGTGTTATCACTGAAATTTTGTCAGCACATGGTTACAAGAACTCAGCATCGTCAAAACAGTAATGAAGTCATTCATGGCCATGAATTAATCCCACAGCATTCAAAAAGGGCAAAAAACTATACAAAGTAGTGCAAAATTGAAGAGCGCTTTATAGAAGTTGGGCGTGCGCGCACATGTGTGGAACAAAAACGTATAATACGCGCATACGCGCACGATGCGCGGTTGTTAGCGCAAAAATCCGCGCACCTGCTAAACGACGCATTTATTGAAGTGGTCGGCCTCCCAACCACTTATGGATCAGCTCCCAAGCCAATTTGACCCTCAAATCTGAGCTAAATATGAATGGTAGGCTGGTCAAAGTCCTAATAATGCCCTAAATGGCCTCTTTTCACACTACAAAGCAGTTACACAAAAGCCCAAAGCAATGCTATAAAAAACCATGAATGCACCTCATTTTCTCAAGGAATTTCATGTAATGTTATGATGCCTATATTGTCTTAAAGACTCCATCCTTGACAAGAGCACATTGGCACCATTTCATTGAGCAATCCACCTCTCCATTGAGTGGATTTGCAAGGAGTTCTTTCATCACCATTTTCATTTTTCTTGTTGTAAGGAGAGCAAGCTTGTGAGGGTCCAAGAGCCTTCCCTTGGAGGAATAAGGGACTCATAGTCCCCTTTCTTCTTGGTGCTTTGATTTCATCAATAGATCAGCCTAAAAACATTGGTGACATGGGTCTTTTTGTGTTTGTTATCTCTATGTCCCTATTCTTATGATTTGTGTTTTTATTTGTTTAATTCTTGCTTATAGTTTTGTTTTTCTTTCTCTAACTCTTTCCTCTACAGTTGTCATGCTCAGCAAGACCCAACTGAGCATGTAAGCACCTCTTATTTTCTCACCAAGGTGACGAAAAGGGTGCAACAGATTGGTGACTCCACTAGGGAAAGGTATCAAATTCCTACCTCATTTGGGTTTATTTTGCTCTTCTTTTAGTTTGATTAACTTGCAGGTGCACAAACCAGCCTAGGCCGACCTGTCAACCATCCAATTCTGAGGAGAATTGAGAGAAATCCATCCGGATTTTTCTTTCTCGGCCCTTTGTCACAGGTGCACGGGTATTCCACCCCGCAGACGTGCATTGTGCGTGCATGCGCTTAGCTGACATCCATTCTCTGCGCGCATGCATTTTCGGACCTATCTCTGCTCCCGCGCCTGCGCTCTATGCGCCTCTGTATGCACTAGAGGTCACGCATTTAAACTAAATTTCACATTGTAAGTTGTTGGGATGTGGGGAAGGTCATTTTCCTTCTTAAAAATGATGTTAATCATGCACTAAACATTGCACTACACTTAGTCCCCTCATCATATCTAGGGGTTAGTCAAGCACACATAGGCACTTAGGAGGATAAAAATCAATTTCCCTTATTTTCTTTTTGCCACATGGATGGCTTGTTTTGACTTACAATCTAAGGTGAACATCAATTTTAATCACATCTAAACTTACATTGGGACTAGAATTTGAATTACAATCGCTTAGTATGCTCTTCTCTCGCGCATTCAAGTGATCTTGAGAATCAGAAAAAGATTGTAAAACAATTTCATCTCCCTTAAAACAAAGTTTAAAACCTTTAGGAGAGGACAATGACCCTTCTTGGGACCCCTCTTAGTTTTATTTTTCAAAATGTATCTTAATAGTGTAACGGGCCCATACATGCCCACATGCTACAAAGATAGGATAGTGTTTGGAATTTTGTTTTCTTAGATCAAAACACTAGGAAAGTTTAAAGGTTTGTAACGGGCCCATACATGCCCACATGTTCAATCTAGTATAGTTTCAAGATTTTCTAGATTACATCACCATAGGGAGTTAAAGGATAGTAACGGACCCACATGTCCACATGCTAGCTTCCTAGGACTTTTGAACTAAGCAAGGTTGTACCAAAGACATCTAGCTAATTAGGTAATCACACTCTTGTAAGGACCAAGCAAAGTCCATATGCAGCAAGGTGACATCTAATTCACTAAAACTTGGCACACTTTCACTCACACATAAAAGTCACTTATCACCCACATAGCTTCTTCTTGAAACGTGGAGGTCTAAGTAAGTTTCCTCCAAAAAGGGATTCCGAAAAATACCCCATCTTTTCTGGATAGGACTATCCACTCCCATTTTTAAATCAACGAGGTTGGTTTCACCCCCAACCTCACAAAACAACTTCATATAAAATCTTTCTAAAAACTCACTAAGTTTTCCTC
This sequence comes from Picea engelmannii, assembly GCA_009831015.1. Lineage (NCBI taxonomy): Eukaryota > Viridiplantae > Streptophyta > Pinopsida > Pinales > Pinaceae > Picea > Picea engelmannii. Next base: position 93,698 of record ML813208.1, read on the forward strand.
CACAGGAGGTGCCAAAATAATTTTTTTTAGTCTAGGTAGGATTTCGAGGATAGGCATCCAAATAACTCCCCGTTATCCGGTTCTCACATTGTCAAAACATAGAGGTTGTCAAATAGGGAACTTAAAATCCTCCAAGTCAAGTGTTCCAATCACCATAAGGCAGGGAGATACCCGTGAAGGGTTGAAGGCCTAGGTTCGGTTGTTCTGTGCATCCCCCCTTGAGGCACCCACCTCTTGGACGGGATCCAGCCCGTGACCCATTTATTAGGCCGAAAATCTAAATGTCGCACTTTGACCGAGGTACCTAGTGACCAAATATAGGACATCTACCCAGGTGGCAATTGTGGGTTGCAATTGCACCTTAATTGGATTTTGTGTGGCTATTGGGAAATATCGCCATCTCTTTCGGGATATGCCCCCTATACCCCTCATTATAACCAATTATTTCATCCTTCACTAGTTTCTCTTCCGATGACTTCAGACCCCACCGTTGAGTACTATTGGAAGGTCCAGTGCTATTTGAGAGGAAAGACGTTACGTCTTCTAGGACACGAGCATTTGCTTTCTTTTGATTCCCCCCACGTGGACAAAACCCATTTACCCACATATATACTTCTTTCTCATTTTATGTATGATGCACATCTGATTACAGTTTGATTTGGATATATATATTGTGTGAACATTCAATGCAAAGGCTCTTGTTTCTGTATTTCTCTCACCACTTTTTGCACATATTCACATAGCTAAGTCTGACATCATAGGGGAACCACAGAACCCTCGTCATTCACGACGCTTTCTCAATCTCCCTCCTATATTAGGGGGAGTATCTGGTTGTGCCTTCTCATCGACACCTCCTTCACACACTCCTGTGAGTGCCACTATCTTAGGATCAACTTTGCTTGGTTCTACATTACTTGGGTCAACTTCCCAAGGTCATCCGTTCACTCGCTCTCCTTTGCATGGAAGCGGGGGACCCACTTCCTCTCAAGGAGGGAGCACCAACCCACCTAATCCCCATCAAGGGTCAGGTTCACAACACATTATGGCTGGAGCTAATCCTCCCCCCCCCACTACAGATGCCATATTTGGCCTCTCTCAACATATCGGATCTCACCAAACTCACCAATGATCCTATATTGCATGACGCCACATGGCCTGCAATGCCAACAAAACTTCCTTCAGACATACCAAAGTTTGAAGGAAATGCAGGGGATGACCCCGCCAACCATGTCATGACCTTTCATCTATGGTGTTCTTTCAATAGCATTATGGATGATTCCATCAGACTGCGATTATTTCAACGCACACTCACTGGCCCATCGGCCAAATGGTATGTTGAAGAAAAATCAGGGTCCCATGCGACCTTTGAGTCATTGGCCAAAGAATTCTTGACCTTCTTCCAATTACCCATCCGCCACGACAATGGTCTAGAACTACTGTCTAACTTAAAACAAACCTCGGCCACACACATCGCTGACCACATTCATGAGTGGCGTAGGCGACGTAGTTTGTGCAAAGCGGAAACCACCAAGCAACAATGTCTTGACTGGTTTCTTAGATCACTTGTCTCTCTCCTTGGAAAGGATGTAGCTTCCACCTTCCCTCAATCCGAAGAGGAAGCCATCAGTAAGGCCCAACAGTATGACGTCATCTATGCATAGTCAGGGTACTTATACACGGTACTTCCTGATCTTCCAAAACCTGTGTCATTTGGCCAAGACAAACCTGGGATGTCTCACTCAGCAGACGGATTAATAGGTGCCACCATACACCATGGTCCACAACCCCAACCACCATCGATGTATGGAACACCTCAATACCCGTCGGCATATGGGGGCACTTCTTACTACCCCCCACCCCCTTATCAACAGCCATACCCTTTTTCTATACCTCCACCCATCAGTGGACCACCACCGACACCTCCCATACATCCACCTATTCCCAGAAACAGTGGTACTCCCTCAACATCAGCTTATAGTACTAGTGAAAGAACTATGCCTTCCTATGTACCTTATGGATTGGTACCACCAAAAAATCCATACTTCCCGTTTCCTGGTCCCCCACAACCCATGGCTCCCCCACATCCACATGCAGGGGTAAATTTTGTTCAACCTTCTGCTGCTCAACAATACCAAAATTTTGAATAGTTGAACACAACCAATCCAACTCATCCATCGAACAATGCCAAGAAGAAAGGATGGAACAGGAATAATAACAACCTAGGTCAAGGTGGGAATCAACCCCCACAGCACCAACCAACTGGGGGCAACCAGAACCAAGGAAACCCAAACCCCCAAGGGGGCAATAATAACAAACACCAAGGGAGAAATAATGTTAAAACCATCTTCCCTTGTGCCCTTTGTGGTGAGTTCAGCCATTACACTCATCATTGCCCCCAGATCGCTGATTTCAAATGGTTGAAAGACTCGGGTGCTCTTCCCCATTCTCCTGCACAAACTTCCCCTCAGCAGGCACCAAAACAATACGTACAACAACCCTCTCCCGTCGTGCTGCAAAATCCTATTCCACATCAAGGTGTGATAAACACCCAACAGGATACACAGCACCCCCCAGCTCAGGTGGGCCAATACCACAACCCCAACAATACAACAGAGCGAACAATTCTCCTCACCAGTCAGGAAGAAATCCTTCTGCAAACCCATAACCGTCAGTATCATGCACCTACAGAGTCTCCTCCCATCACTTCAGAGACGAATCCTACACCGACGGGACCCCCGTTGGTGATCCCTCACCCTTCCGCTGAACCACCACTACGCATCCCTCACATCCCCTTGCGCAGGAATGTCCACAACCCACAGGCTAGGGCAGATCACAACTATAGTTTGGTAGATGACTTAGCACAATCCTCGGCTGCCATGTCCATCTTGGAAGTCCTCCAAACTTGTCCCACTCAGCGGAAATCATTACTTTCTGCCCTGGGGGCAGTCGACCCTGTAGATACTCGACTCATCACCTTTGACCTTGACAGCGGAGCACCTCGTCTTCCCGCCTTGATCGCTTTTCAAATACAATTGAAAATACAGAACATCATAGTTCATTGATGTATCATTGATGAAGGTGCATCTACGTGCATCATGTCCAAAATAGTATGGCAAAAACTTGGTTCCCCGGAACTCATACCCTCTGCCATCACATTACGAGCTTATGACGGACGACCATCCTCTCTCGAAGGGCTCTTCCAAAACGTCCCCGTTGAACTCGGGGGAAAGAATATTCTCATCGACATCGAAGTTATCGATGCCCCGCTCGACTATAATATCCTATTCAGTCGTAGCTACATGTACGCTATGAAGGCAATGGCATCTTTTGTCTTTCAGACAATGATGTTCCCTCACAATGGGAACATCGTGACCATCGACCAAGTCTCATATTATGAGCCTAACCCATCTTCCAACCTCGATAACATTCTTCCCCTCATCCACACAAACCAAGATGCATATCCACTCATCGAGATGGGTCCTGGGATTTTTAAAGATCCATCCTTGTTATGAACATACCATGGCGCACCACCACTCCTTCATCCTACTAATCAAGTATGCATCATCTCATCTAACGGACCTCACACAGAGGATGGTATTCCTCCTTAGGAGGCTTCAGTCATTCCTAATGTCCCAATAGTCGTAGAACCACTCCCGTCGGAGCCTCCTGCACACTCGTCGACCCCAACAGTCCACGAATCCACATCCCCTCAGGGGCATAGTCCCGTTTGGGAGACAATTCCCCAACCCCTCACTCAAATTCCCTTCTTTTACCCTCCACCAGGTGTTATCCTCATTTTTGGTTATCAAGATGATGACATGATAATGACATGGTGATAGAAGATCTAGCTCTTCTTTAAAGATCATTTTCATGAAGAAAGTTACACTTGTCAGTTTCTCAAAATCACTCTTTTGGAGACAGTACGCAGGCTGCACATATATTGCCTTGCGGAAGTACTTTGTTTCCGCAGGCTGCATTCAGTCTGACTGCGGACCTTCCGCACTGTGTTAAAGGTCAGGGTGCGGAAATGAATCTTAATGGAGAAAACGATAAGTTCTCGATCCTTCTAGAAGGAATCTTCTAGAAGGATGAGTTGGAGTTCGAATGGTTGGCAAATTCATGAATCTCCAGATATCTTGGGATTACATTCTATCCAAGTAACTACACAATCCTTT
>ML813208.1:97972-121714 GCA_009831015.1 Picea engelmannii
CATAAAGTAAGTATATCATCCTTCTTCTCTTGTCCATTCAATACTTTAGAACTAGGGAAAGAGTAGTATTCTGTCACTGTTTGTTCTAGATCCAGGTGGATCTGGGGAGATCGGTTTGTGTCCGCACTTACGGATTTATCCTAGAACACCAGGTATAGAAGATTTTCAGGTAGCCTCCACGCTCACACTACCCAATATGGTGTTAGCAATCTCAGTTTGGTACTTACACCTACCAGAGATGGTCCCTCGACCATCCCTTCCCCCATAGGAAGGAATCCCCATGACGATTCCTATCCTTACCCCCACTACCCCCATACTCACTAACCCCCCTGCTACAGTTGGGGGCAGGAGGAAGAAGAAGGAGCCCACCACTCCACTTCCTCCATGCTTCCCACCACCTTGCGCACTATGTGAAAAAGAGGGCCACCAAACCAACAAATGTCCATCACTACCTGAATTATAGAATTTGATCCCCCCCAATCAAACTCCCACAACACCCGTCACCACTGCTAGTACCACTACTACAACCAACCCTTCCAGTAGTAAAGGGTTGAGGACGAAATATTCTTGTGCTATATGTTCAGAGTATGGAAATTACACCCATCATTTCCCAACACTTTCACGCTTTCGACAGACATTAGTGGTTGTACGCCAGAACTTCCAGAACAACCCACGCCTTACTACGTCCTCTTCAAATATCACTAACATTCGCTATGTCACCATTTCAATCAATGAACATACGAGATTCCCTTTCTCTCTCTGCAATTCATTAACTCATTTTACATACCAGTGTCCTATGATCCTTGAATACAGGCAACGTCAATTGACCCTGCCTCACCAACCCACAGAGGCAATACTTGACATTACCTCGTCGCTTGAGGATCTTCATGTCATTTCTCCCGAGCCCAAGGAACTCCCAACACCTCCATGGTTCTTAAATGACGTTTCTGAGGATTTACCCCACAACCCCCCCCAACTCTCCTGCTCATTCCCCTATGGACACTCTCCACCCAACCACCACGGGTACCCCTCAGTACTTCAATATATGGTTTATGACGAGTGAACCCTCACCATCCTCTAGCATTTCTCCCTCTGCTTCTCCATCAAGGGGCAACCACACTGTCACCAAGATTACTCCTCACGACCCCTTGTATTCCCGATGTTTTCACTGTGACAAGGAAATACTTGAAGAGTTAAATCACCCGGACTCTCCCTGGGATGCGCTACATCACCGTTCACTCTTCTCTCCATAGGAAGCCCTCATGCCTCCTAACCAAAACCCCATTTACGCGGTCGAAACCAAAGATTTTATCCCGTCTGGGCCTGTAGATTGGTTCAACAATCCCATTCTCGCCCCTGATGATTTTGAAGAAGGTAATATGGCCAACATTTCCCCCACCATCAAAATCGACATTTCCATTAAAAATGGCATCGTCGAAGAAATCATCATTGGAGCTGCTTGCACTCCTCAAGAAATCGCTGCATATAAAGCCCTCTTCCAGGAATATAGTCATATTTTTTCCTGGTCATACACAGAAATGCCTGGCCTTGATACCTCTATTGTCGAGCATCGCATCGACACCTTTCCTGACATCACATCAGTTCGCCAGAAACAGCGACCGCTACACCCATCTAAAGTCGTGGCTATCAAAGCCAAAATTGACAAATTACATATGGCCAGGTTTATTTACCCCATCGCTTATACTTCATGGGTTTCCAACCCTGTACCCGTCGACAAAAAACAGGGCACTATCCGCGTTTGCACCAACTTTCGCGATCTCAATAACGCATGTCCAAAAGACAACTTTCCAACGCCTTTCATCGATCAAATTATCGACGACTGCGCTGGCCACGAGGATCTCTCCTTTATAGACGGATTCTCTGGCTATAACCAAATTCAAATCCACCCAGCCGATCAATATAAAACCTCATTAATTACCCCGTGGGGTACTTTTGCATATCATGTCATGCCTTTCGGCTTAAAAAATGCCAGCGCAACTTTCCAACGGGCGATGACATACATCTTTCACGATCTGGATAAAATCATCCTCGCCTACTTAGATGACCTCACAGCTCGATCCAAGAAATGCACCCAGCATCTCGATGATTTACGAATCATCTTTCAATGGTGTCGCCAGTACAACGTCCGCTTGAATCCTCTCAAGTGTGTGTTTTGCGTCACCGCAGGGCGCCTCCTTCGTTTTATCGTTTCCCAAAGCGGTATTACCATGGACCCCCTCAAAGTCAAAGCTATCACCGAAATTCCACCTCCTTAGAATTTACAACAACTTCAGAGTCTACAGGGCAAAGATAACTTTCTTAGACGCTTTGTTCCCGATTACTCCATACGCGCACACGGTTTCCTCCGCTTACTACATCATGACATCCATTTTCACTAGGATGACTATGCCCAACAGTCATTTGACGATCTTAAAACAACACTTTCAAATGCACCTTTAATTAGTGCACCTGACTATAATCGCGACTACATCCTCTACGTATCAGCATCAGCTGTATCAGTAGTCGGCATCCTCATCCAGCTCGGAGATGAAAATCATGAACACGTCATTTACTACGTTAGTAAGAACCTCTCAGGACCACCCTTGAAGTATAAACACGAAGAGAAACTTACTCTTGTAGTTGTCCTTGCAGTCCAGAAACTGCGCCATTACATTTTGCTTCGCACCACCAAGGTCGTCGCAGATTCTAACCCTATGCAGTACTTGCTCAGTCATCGCCAAGTTAACGGCAAATTCGCTCGATGGATCGTTATCCTTCAGGAGTACGACCTCGAGTTCTCAACACCTAAGAGTAAGAAGGCCTTTGTTCTCGTCGAACTTGTCACGACCCTCCCCTTTGACACCATCATGTCCCCCTCTATCTCCTCATCGGAGACATCCTATACCGACGGGGCGTTGACACCATTCTTCATCGTTGCCTGACTATTGACAAGGCCGACAGAGTCTTAAACGACTGCCACAGCGGTGCATGTGGGGGGCATCTTTTGGGTATATCCATTGCTCAAACAATTATCCGAGCTGCCTCGTCCTCCCCGAATCTACAAATCTCCTCTAGAAACTGCTTATCCACTCACTATTGCAGTAGGTACAAATGAGGTGGCAATATGGGCCCTACAGCTATATATAGGCCTTTTGCCAAACTTCCACTCACCATTCTGGGAGCCCAAGGTGTCCATTTTTCAAACCATCTTCAGCCATGGGATCAGCATCCCATCACCTACATCACAGCGGTCCCTAGGTCGCTTTTTATCCTGAGCCCCCGGGGCGCCTTTTTTTCATATCATGGTCAGGTACACATGCGCATAGTCACATTTATCAAATACATGCTCATATCTTTGATTCTCTTCAAATATTGTTCACTTTGGGTATTTTCTTGTTATGTGTGCAGGTACTTGCTCATCATTCATCGACATCATCCCTTCAGGTATATACTCAACATTGGCATGTAGTCTCTCCCGCTGTATTGCATTTACATTTCTAGTCACACCCTCTGATATTGGCCTTTAGGATCCTCATTCCCGACTCTGCAGTACCCACGCCTCCATTTGCATCTTCGGTACTGTTACCCGGTAGCATTCTTACCCACATGAGTTGTCCCATTCATAGCACCTTTTGGCACTTTTTGACACTCATGTTGTTCTTCATTACCCTTTAGGGATGGGAGTCCCGATAGTCTTTCATCATGTTGTGAATCAGCCACATACTCCTTCTCCTCATTTTGCTAGCTTTCCCACATGGACTCCCAGATTATCTCTTTACGGTTCTGTTTTTTACCTGCACCTCTACAGTATCATGAACCCTCCATTTCATCCACAATCAATTTTCCCATCTGCGAACCTACCTTCATTTCACCTACCTCATACAGAAACTCACCAATGGGGCCCCCACCCTTCATCAGTCTTCCAAGCACATTATGCCCTACAAGGTCCACCCATATCACACTGGGGCACCTGTTTTTGTATTTGTACATTTCTCCCCAACATTATTCGTTATTTATTGTACAAATGCCTTTATTTCCAGTCCTTACATTCTCTTTTTGTCGTCACCTTTGGCGACTTGCTTGCTTTTGGCCACACGCAACCCATGTCACCCTTGGTTGGAGCATTACTTAGCATATACCCTTGTCAGCATTGTCCATCTCTTTAGAGGACCCCACCGGTCACTTACCTCTACCCTCTGAATTTGTTCACTTTGTCCCGCCTCTGGCACAACTTATTACCGGTCTTTTCGTCCCCCTGACACTCGACCTCATTACATGGTTGTGACCACTTTTTATCTCATACATCCTCCAACCAAGGGAATTCTTAAGTCTTCCCACTTCTTGACTTCGTCCATGTACCTCTGCCACTGCCTCCTCTCAGTAGATTCCACGAAGCCCTTTTCTTCTGGGAGTCGCGTCCCCCTTTTGTTGACATCAGCACAATTTTCTGGAAGGGCGACAGTATCTTGATTCTCATTCTCCACTCAATGAGAGATCTCAGATGGCACAAGGTGAAACAACATTGCTCCCTGATGTCGTTGGCCCCCATAACATTCGACGCCAACACTTTCTCATGTTATGGTGGGTCTTACTTTGCGACTATTGCAGTTATTTCTATCATTTGTCAAAGACCTCTGAACTTGGTAGGGCCATCAATGCCCACATCATCACTGCCTATTGTTCCGAGCATGTTCACTTACAGAATTGTCTTTTTCCTTTATTTACAACCACCCTTGAGGGAGCTGCAGTTGTCTACACCAACACTTCTGTCATCTTCTTTTCAGAGTTACCTAACACGACCATGGGGCATGCCCACCTCGTTTGTACACAGTTGTATATTTTGCGCACCTTATGGAAGGTCGGGTCCTACCAGTTCCTTTATCCTCCAAAGGATTGCTTTGAATGATACCACTATTGCTCTATCTTACAACAACATTCTCAGCAGAAGAAACATTGATGGATTTCGGCTATATGTATGCTCCTAACCTCATCCATCAGGGGGCATCTGTTATCACTGAAATTTCGTCAGCACATGGTTACAAGAACTCAACATCATCAAAACAGTAATGAAGTCATTCATGGCCATGAATTAATCCCACATCATTCAAAAAGGGAAAAAAACTATACAAAGTAGTGCAAAATTGAAGAGTGCTTTACAGAAGTTGGGCACGCATGCACATGCGCGGAACAGAAACGTATAATGTGCGCATACGCGCACGATGCGCGGTTGTTAGCGCAAAAAGTCGTGCACCTTCTAAACGGCGCATTTATTGAAGTGGTCAGCCTCCCAACCACTTATGGATCAGCTCCCAAGCCGATTTGACCCTCAAATCTGAGCTGAATCCGAATGGTAGGCTGGTCAAAGACCTAATAATGCCCTAAATGGCCTCTTTTCACACTACAAAGCAGTTACACAAAAGCCTAAAGAAATGCTATAAAAAGCCATGAATGCACCTCATTTTCTCAAGGAATTTCATGTAATGTTATGCTGCCTATATTGTTTTAAGGACTCCATCCTTGACAAGAGCACATTGGCACCATTTCATTGAGCAATCCACCTCTCCGTTGAGTGGATTTGCAAGGAGTTCTTTCATCACCATTTTCATTTTTCTTGTTGTAAGGAGAGCAAGATTGTGAGGGTCCAAGATCCTTCCCTTGGAGGAAGAAGGGACTCATAGTCCCCTTTCTTCTTGGTGCTTTGATTTCATCAATAGATCAGCCTAAAAACATTGGTGACATGGGTCTTTTTGTGTTTGTTATCTCTATGTCCCTATGCTTATGATTTGTGTTTTTATTAGTTTAATTCTTGCTTATAGTTTTGTTTTTCTTTCTCTAACTCTTTCCTCTACAGCTATCATGCTCAGCAATACCCAACTAGGCATGTAAGCACCTCTTATTTTCTCACCAAGGTGACAAAAAGGGTGCAACAGCAAGGATGATTCATTTAGGGTTGAGTGTAGAAATGTAGGAGGAAGATCCACATGAGAGTAAAAATAATTCAACACAAGACTTAAATGATCCTTGATAGAAAGAACATGAATATTATCCCATACCTCCAATTACCTAAAGTGAAAAAAATGTTAAGCACGTGACAAAGATCATATCACTTTGGCATCGGTACCAGATAAGTAATGGAGTAGGTTTCTGTAGTACCGGAATAGATAGTATTGGAACAAAGTGACATGATGAATGATTTTTTCTCATTCATGGCAAAAACCACTTCATAAAGGAATTCAGTGATAATATAAGAGGAGATGTATACGGGGTCTTGCAAAATTTCATGGTAGGGAGTGTGCAACAATTGAGAGTAACCATATGTTTACTGCATAATTAGTCTAATTCCTTTAGTAAAATGAAAAATGTTGAATTTATATGTCCTAGTACTTAAATTGAGAAGAAAAACTTGAATATATGATTAGAGCTACCAACACCTTATTACCATTACCGGATCACCTGAGTACCGGATGGACACAGGGTTGTGCTTCAGTACCGGAATAGCGCAGATTTGTGTTTCAGTATCATAATGTTCCTCCTTTGGTATTGGATGAGCACATAAGAGACCATCAATATCGGATGAGCACAGTACCAGATGAGCACAGGAATGTTGTTCAGTACTGGATGAACGAAAACTTTATCTTTTGGTACTGGATGAATGCATAGGCAAACATTGTTTCCAGTACCATATGAATGCAATTTTTCATTACCGGAATAGAATAGTACCGGAATTCTGGAAATGACTATCAAATCCCAGCATTGAACATGTTGATTTGCCCTCGCCGACAGAAGTTGCAAAAGAATATGAAGGATTCAACAACCACTCCCCCATGCCTAAGGTTTTTCATGGCCTCATGAAAACAATGTGAGATGCTAAAAAGGGTTGCTCAGAGAGTTGTGAACACCTGCTAAAAACAAACCAATAGAACTAATTAAAATTGGATGTTTATTCATGCTTAAAAACAAAAAATTTAGGGAAAATGTCAAAAGTTGAATTATTAGCTATGAATAAAATGGTTTGGAATTAGCATTTATTTTCAAATTCTATTAAAAAGATCACTGAATTGATCATCCTTGTGAAATAGTGGTCTTAAAATAGATAGGTAATGATAAATCACGAATGCATCATTTTTAACAACTTAAGGAAAAAGAAGAATTTTGAAGAAATAGGTCATGAAACACTCCCTTAAGTGTTATCTTTCATTGAAAAGGATGCCTTCTCCACTTTTGCAACCCTTCCAGTATTATGTGTGCATTCGGAGGATGAAGAGATTCCCTTCTCATAAGATTCCAAACAAAATTATCATAACTTTTAGAAAGAAAACTACTATAGGTACAAAAAAAATCTTAAACCGATTTATTTACTAGCTTTTGACATTCCCATCTATGAAAAAATATGAAAGATATGTTGCATTGAAATATTTATTTATTTATTTACTATCCTACTCCAATTGAACAAAATAAAATGTCCTTCAAGTATACGAATACTTACAGTGAATCCATGTGCATAACAGGGTTAGAAATATATCCATACTCAGGTTTAAAAGATAATTTTTAATGCATACCGGAGTATGAAGGACCAATCGCTTTGATGATGAGATCAAGAAATAATGAAAAATAAAAGAGTGGTGTGACCTAATAACTAATTGAAACCATATTTCAATAGGATCACTATATTTTTGTTTCTCTTCTTTGTTTAGGTCACACTGAATGTCCTCCTCTACCATGCTATGCAGATTATCCTCTTCAAAATGATTGGTATTTGGAGTACATACAGGCTCTGCTGAGAGGCATGCTAAGGACTCCTCAATCTTAGGTTCCATTGGTTCCTCTCCATTGAATTCTATCCATGATTCTTTATTCCCTTCAACAAATTGACAAGAGGAATCTGACGGGACTTCTAAATCTTCCTGTGGAGAGACAACTAGATTCTTGACTGCTATTAAGATATGCTCTTCCTGAGAGGCAGATATCCCACCTACTTCCAGAATGCGAAAAAGTTCTTGGAGGAACATTCTTCAAGCTCTTGATCATTCTTGAATTACTCTAGCTAGTTGATGATACATGTTTCGCAACATAGATTAGTACTCGGGGGGTTCTTACAGCACCCCAAATATGATTTATCATTTAAAGATCTAAATTTTAAAACTATTTGCAAAAATAAAACACACCAAGCTTGAACTCCTTGCATTACTAGTATCCTGTTGTCACCAGGTTATCGGTTCGCACAAGTTATCTCATGATAAATAAAACTAAATTTTCATAAACAAAAACACACTTGCATCAAAATAAAAGAGGACAACCTAACTTTAGAGAAACCCCACCAAAGTGAATGTGTGCGCTCTTCCCGCACGTCTTACAGTCTTCTCTCCACCCTTAGGTCATCCATAAAACCAATCCAAAATCATTAAATCAATCTTATTCAAATACTACCTATTACCATTTACAACTCCCTGGCAACGGCACCAAAATGTTGGTGCAATTATTTGCATAATATATTACCAAACATAAATTATCAACCGGGATTCGTAATCAATAGATTCGATGCACTATATGTGTCGATAACAGATAGGTTCCTATTTCTGATGAGTATATCATAAAGAAGAAACAATCAACACCAATACTCTGTTTTACAACATTTTAATCTATCTTCCTCACACAGCTTAAAAATCAGAAAACAAAACTCATAAACTGAATCCAACAAGCATGTGATATAAAGGTTCTTGCTCAAGTAATGAATCTGTCCATTTACAGGATCATGAAATAAAAAGATGGGCTTTGAATCTGTCCCTTGTAGCAACTAAACCAATCAACAATTAACACTATGTTTCAAACTTAAAAGAGAAAACTGATAATAAAACTTCTCAAGCAAACAAACAAGAAAAAGGTTCTTTATTCGGTGACAAGTCTATTCATTAGAGGCTTATGAATTAGAGATATGAACTTAAGATCTTGTTTCCTATAGCAATCAAAATCAGTAATCAACTTTTTGCACGCAACATTTAAAACGAAATCATTCATAACTTAACCAATTCTAGAAAAAACTCTTTGTTCCTATACATGAAATATTAGGTGTATTAAGATTCTCCATTTAATAGTCCATGTAGGGTGAATGATGGGATCTTAATTGTTCTTGTATTAACACACTTGAAATTTCAAAGTAAATTACGAAAGTCTTTATAAAGAACACAATTTCAGGAATGCAAACTTTTATAAATCTCTACTCTAAATTTCTCAGGGCGTTCCCATCAGTTCTTGATTAAGTCAGGGTAATTATTTCCACCTTGTGTGCACTCTTCCTCATCGAACTCTTTTAAGAAAGCATCACTATAACTATATTTGAAATATGGGGATAATTTGGACATCACATGTATATGTTCTGGTCGAAAAGACCCAACAACAATTTTATGTGAATTGTGGATGCTCCTAGTTGAGATGTCACGTTCTCCAGGGCCCAGCCTATCAGGTCGTTATACGGCAGGAGCCTTCACCACATGGCTACTTTATGCAGCTCTAATTGAGCTATGTATTTGAGCTTCGTCGCCTGAGTTTCGGTCACCTCATAGCCTGACTCTTATGGACAGTTAATCATCTCATATTGTAGGATATCAAATACCTACATCTAGGTTTTCACAATATGTATAGCTCTCGGTGATGTGTCCGAGAGGACATCTATGTTCTGGCTCGAGCTTTCACTAGTTGCTTTAGCCATTTTCCATGGAACCATGATAGTAGTAAATTTAGAACTATGCTACCTTTCATAGGGAAACACGTAAGTTTCTTAGCTTGGTAAAACCTGTTTTTTTGCGAGGAATGTAGATTAGAATTCAAACTCCAATATCATTATTCACCTCAAGCGTATCGATTTTATGAATACCTTCACTGACGATGTATTTAATTTCCTTAGTGAAAATATTTAGGCGACGATCTGCGATCTTATTTGAAATCATTGTCGTAGATCCATTATTAATTGCCATTAATGTTTTGTGGTTGGTGATCATGAGGTTAGATAAATAAAATTTGAATTTACCCGAGCTACGATTCAGTGAACAATTAATCACAATATAATCCTGTTTAACCCGTTAGTTAATCGTGTTTATTGTTAAGTGTTTTCGGATTTTCAGAGTTCGGGATTTTGATAGTAGCTCAAGATAGGATCCCCGAAACATGAAATCACGAAGTGATTAATTAACTTTAATCATGTTTAATCCCTTAAATAATCATTTTTAACTTCAAGTATTTTGTTGTTTCATACTTCGTGATATTAGAATGCAATGGATGGTGAATATCCGAACTCCGAATGTGCGAAGTTATTAATTAACTGTTAATCGAGATTAACTTATTTTAATAGAGTTTATCTTTTTGGCATTTACACGCTTCAAGCATTGGCAAAACAACTTTATTGGATTTTAAACAGGTCACTACCCTTAGTGAGGTGTTAAAACTTAGGAAGGTATACATGTATGGTGACTAGGATCTGTCGAATGCTTTTCGCGTATCAGGATTTTGAAGGTGCGACATGGAAAAATGCATGAATCGCGAAACTCCGAAGCTTGAAACTCTGAATGTGGTCTTTAGTGATTTGACTCTTTAACGAGTAGGTGGCTCCATAACTCTGAAGAGATTAGGATCGTTTGGTTAGATGGAATATTTCATCAAAGGTGAGAATCAAATGTGCTTTATTCTTATTTTAACTGGGAATGAAATCTATTTAAAATCTAAAAGTTTAGAAATATATATGTGTTCCAACACAAGATATGTAAGAGGGTGTTCTTTATGTGCTACAAGCAAGCCTAGCAATTGAAAGTTGGGTCTGTATACTCCACTTTCGGTTCCTTCTCATCCTTGGGAAATCATTTCCATGAACTTTATACGAGGTCTACTTATGTCTAAAAAAAATCATGATTATCTTTATGTTTTGGTTGACCGTTTTAGCAAAATGTGTATTGTGATGCCTTGTTAGAAGCAGGTTACAACTGAGCAAATGACACATATATTATTTTAGTATGTTTGGGTACATTTTGGGTTGCCTAAATCCATTATTTCTAATCAATATTCTCAATTTATTGGGAACTTTTGGTCAAGTTTATGGGCACTCATGGACACCAAGCTGAAAAAGAGCACAACTTTTCATCCACAAACTGATGGTCAAACAAAAGTGGTTAATAGGACAGTAGGGAATCTTCTTTGTGGTTATTGCAGCAAGCATCCTAATCTTTGGGATGAGAACCTACACTACATTCAACATGCTTACAACTGGGCTAAGCACTCTTCAACTCAAACACCTCCATTTGAAGCATGTTTTAGTTATTTTCCCAAATCTCCTTTAGATGTTATCTTTGGGAAAGATATTGTTATTGATGGTCAATATGACATTGATAGGGAAAATAAGTTCATTGAACAAATTTAGTTGGTGCATCAAATGGTACAAGAACAGTTGGAAAAGAGCCAATCCAAGTACAAGACAAGACATGAAAAGCATCGTGTTGATCACATTTTCCAATTTGGAGATGAAGTTTGGCTTTACATTAGCAAATAGAGGCTTAAAGGAGAAGGTAAAAAATTGAAACCAATTAGATATGGACCTTTTAAGATTCTTGAAAAGATTGGTAACAATGCCTTCCATTTGGATTTTCCTCCTCATGTGCAAATGTATGCAATTGTGAATGTTGAGAATTTGATATTGTATGAGCCTCCTTTGATTGATGATCAAGTAGAACATGTTCTAATTCCTTCTATGGATGATTTCTCACCAGAATATCTTTCAGTACTGCATGAAGACAAAATCCTTGACAAGAGGATGAGAACTTCAAAACGAGGGAATGTGGAATACCTTTGAGTTGGTCTTAAAGGCACAAATACAAACAAGGCCAAATGGATTGAGGTTGGAAAGGTGATAGAACTATACCCTCATCTTTAGATAGACTAAAAGTAGTCTTTTGGAGGTCCAAAATCTTCCCAATGGGGAGGAGTGATCCAATGGATCAAAATTTTCTCAAACATCAAAGTGCTAGGAATTGCTTCAAAATGGACACGTGTGTAGGCCTCCTCCCCACGATCCCAACACAACTTGAACGCGTTCAAACGGACGTCATATGAGTGAGATATCATGTTTTGTCCATTTTTCCAAACAGGCAAAATTTTATTGACTGTACAGTCTATATAGTGATGTCGTGGCATGGTACGACCCCACACGTGGAAGGTGACGTGGACTGGCCACTGTGAAACGATGCTAATTTGGAAAGATGATTGGGTAGATCTTTTGGCATGTATATGGACCATTAAGGTGCTAACACATGGCACTTAGGTGGAAAGTGGTATGGTGTCAGGTGGCCCAGTCGTGGGTTTCCACGTAGAACCTCTCTTGTGTATAAAAATGTGTGCCAGTCCGCAGGGGTCGAACCCCCGACCTCCAGACGAAAGTGGCATAGCTCTATCATAGGCTGGGATACCATCCCACCTATGAGTGTTACTTAATCATATAGTCACCCATTATTACTCAATCTTGCATTAAGGTTCAAATGGATGTTGAAAGGGTCGGGGCTAGGCCCCAACCCTTATTCCTTGACATATGACCTTTGCATATAACCAATGGCGCGGAGGAATGGGTTAATCATCGTGTTAATCCCAGAAGCTACAGGGACTTGACCATATGGTCGTTCCATAGAAATGTTAGCGTGGGACTTTCAAACCACTATCTGATGGGGGTCAGAAATAGGCGCTAGGATGTGGCCATATTTCCCCCATGCAACCAACACCTCCACCAAAAAAGGCATTAGGTATATAACTAGTCGAAAGTTCACCCCATTTATTGAAACAATGCAATGTGATGGGTTTTTGGCCTAGTAACATTGCGGGAGCCAGGTTAGTCAAACACAGGTGGGAATTGGAGAACCAGAGACAACAAGCTTGAAGGGGAAATTTTCCATGAGGATATCTTCTTCTTCTTTTGGCCAAATCAGGTGCAGAAAGAGCCCAGCTAGGGGTTTTTGGATGTTCTAGAGCCATTGGAGCCATCTATTTGGCATTTTGAGCATTGTAAAACATTTTTTTTAACACTTTGAGAAAATAATTAAAAAGATCCATTGGAAGATGGACCAATAGATGTAGCCCAAGAGAGGGGTGAACTCCTTTATCATTTGTTGTGTTATGTGTTTACTTTGATGGTTTTTATTTTTGGTTATTATGTGCATCTTAAGTGTGAAAAATCTCTAGTTTATGTGTTTGCAAATTGATCCTTTTTCCCAAGCACACATAATTAACACTTGCAAATATTTTAAAATATACAAGTCTTCTCATTTTCAAATCAATGTGGGTATTATTACAACCCAATCATGTTACAAAGTATTTTCTCGACTTATTGAATAAATGGGAAGAAAATAAGGCACATCACAACATGGTGATTGCAGAACCACGTGAGAAAAAGAAAAAGGATGATGCAGTTGATGTGTGAGTGATAACTTGAGGTAAAGAAAAGACAGGAATGGACTTCAATCATGGTAATATCTTGGGTCAAAGGCCGAAGGGGACTATAATAAAGGCGATGTGGTCCCATCCTAATTTTTATTCCACTCATGAGAAGAGATGGAATGCACGACAAAAAGGTTTCTTGAGGTGGCCTAGATCCGTGAAGAAGTATAATGAGTGAAGCAAAGCTCACTAGAAGAGGCTCGCACCTGTGAAGAATTGCAGTGTGCCACGTAGAGATATTTGGAGGAAGCTTGTGTGAAATACAACATGTAACATGGAATTCACTGGAAGAACAGCGTATTCAAGAGGAGTTGTGATGCATTGAACAAATATAAATAGAGGAACATGTACATGAGAATTTGGATCACACGACGCGTGAAGAAGCATTATGCGACTCATTTCAACAAATAGAAATTGAGGACCAAGTAAACAACTTCTTACGTTGTCATTTAAGATTGTTAAAAGATCCTAATGTTGTGTGAAAGTTGATGTAGATTTTAACAACTTGCATGGGGAAATAAGGGATGGAGAGATATATATCAACACTCCTACCAGAAATGGATTTGTGCCAAGTTAGTAAGAAAAAGAGCAGAGAAAGAGGGTTCAAGATGATAGTTGAACTTAGTAGTTAAGAAATGGATGGGGTAATGTTGTTCTAGGTGTTGACGTGAACATATGGCCAAAGAATTCATGGGAATTGATGGGTAAACCAAAATTGGTGTGGTCTCCCATTCAACTATTGTTGGAAAAATAGTATAGGATCTACCCTATAGGCCGATTATATAAATTCAAAGTGAACATAGAAGGGGTGAAGACGAAGGATGATTTTGAAGCGATATAAATTATAGATGATTTTAATCCCTAGCCTCCCTTACTTGGAATTGATTGGGCCTTCGATAACAATGTTGTGTCGAATATGAAGAAGAGGTAGATGTCATTTGAGATGCACACCCTGCATGTGATCACACCCTTGGATCCTAATGAAGGGGAGATGTACAATGGGTCAGTAGAAGAGGATACATAGAGCTTGGTTATTGAGAATATATACAATATCACAGGGCATAGGGAAGATGATGGCAATCCCACAATAGATGGGGAACTGAGTTGGAGGAGTGTGAATTCCTATGAAATTGTTTTAGAAGATGTCATGGAGAGGTGGCAGAACAATATTTATGAAGTCTCGACAAGGATATGCATGTGTATTACCATCAGAGTGGGTGAAGAAGAAATTGGGTCCTACCCGTTCGATGGGTCGAATCTGGTGGATGCATTTATTACCTGGATGAAACACATCCTCGAACACTAATGGGTCCTTTCCCTCGATACAGTGTTAATAAGAATACCCATGCAATGGTGGGATGCACATTGAGAACATTTTCGAGAATGGGCAGTTGTGGAGGGTCCAATAAGAGAAAGTTTCAGGCCATGGGTGGACATCCATCAATATATTTGTTCTTGTGAAAGATTATGGGTATCCAATCATCGATGTAAGGTGTGAAACTGATATCTAAAGGTCCAACATGTGCTACCAAGAAATCACTATATCCCCCTGGTTCCTCAATTCTCTACTGGGAAAGAAAGGGATTCATGTGCATGTAGGATGGATATGGATACTCCCTATGTTGAAATAGAAATAATGTTCACTCGTTCAACCCCAATAAACCCCATTGAAAAAACATATGAGTTTCATAGGAGTAAGTAATTCATGGTTGTTCAGTGGATGCCACCAGATCCATACGGGTCGAGTTCAATTCCTCAGTGGAAAAAAATGATCGGTTTGACACATGTGAAGAATTACCATGACCCTCCAGAGGTTGGTGCGACCAATTAACAAATTTGAACTAATTTAGGGGTGTGTAGGAACATGCACGAAAATCTCATCGAATAAGACTCATGATTGTACGGAAACATCACTATGAAAATTAAAATACGAAGGCCAAAATATTTTCATTCCATAAAAAGAGACATATTAGTTGTATGGTACCTAGGGGATAACCTATTGAGATTGTAACTAGAAATAAATGTTAAGATCCCTCCTAGAGATTACACACGTTTGACAATAAATGGTGGTGGCCATGCACCATGAATGAAAAAGGGAATGCAAAGGGATGATGTGCCTTGAAAATATAGAATTTCGATGGGGTCACCTCATGAATCCCTCTCTCATTTACTTTTGAAGGGAATTCCACTTGTGAATCCAATCAACAAAGAGGTCCTAGCACCTTTCGTCTAGCCAAAGGTCCGATCTGATTAAGGTTAAGGAAAATTTTTACGGAAGACTACCATGAAGTATTTAGAGGTCTTGTTTCCAACACTACAGGCTAGCTAATGCATAGCCAAATTGATGAAGTATCTTCTTGCTCAATTGGCTAGAAAACAAGCATTCTAGAATGATATGGTGAGCAAGTTTGACACCCTCTATCAACAACTTGATTTAACCTCACCACTGAAATATTCATCGTCAGAACTCCAATACAGTGATGCTTTGGGAATGAGCCTAAGAAAAATTATCAGTGTCATTCCACTCACCATGGTCCCCTCTCACTCTGCCAAGATAGAACTTGACCTTTCATAGATCCCTAATATCAAGCTACAAATTGTATTCACTGACATGCTCTATGATCTTGGGGAGAAAAACCAAACTCTCACCCATGAGAATGCCCATATATGCATTCATATTGACCAAGAACTCTCAATCTATGTGAACACTAGGTCCTAGTTGCAGCAGGAATCAAGTGTGCGAAAATAAATTGAAGTTTCCCAGTAAGACCTCCAAGACCTTCACCTTGTTGAGGTTCTTACGTACACAAAAAATGAGGCCCAGTATGAATCCACTCTCGCCAGTCACATCCAAGTATTATCTTCCCTAGACAAAGCTTACTCACAAATTTGTAAGACCAAGCACGTACAACCTGAGATCCCAGCACCATAGAATCTTAGAGTGGTTATTGAGCATATTCATCTCCTAGAATCTCAGAATGAAAAATCCACACACATATTCAATAGATGACACCAGAGTTCCAGGAAATGAAACACACTTACACACTAAACCTAACATAAGAGAGGAATAATTTAATCAAGAACGTAGATGACAAAGAAAACACATAATACACAGATATTTTACCCTGGATACCAAAACCAGGAAAACCAACATTCCTTGAGCATTCTACTCTCTTGTTGTATTTTTCAATCTGAATAAAAGGTTACATGTCTAACCTTGGTCCACACCTAAGACACAATTGACATCATACCCTATTCCTTACACAAGAACAACCCTGTAGCCAATTCAGCTTACATATGCATGACCAACAACCTACATCTAAAAATTTCTCTAAAGATTTGTTATCTTACGATTATCTTTTACAAAATTACAACATGCCTATTTATAGACTTTACAAAATGAAAAACCCTAAATAAATGGAACCCAAAAACAGTTACAGATCCATGCAGATCATTGGCTACAAATACCATGAATCTCAAGATTCTCTTACAGTCGACCTTCATTCGATATTCTGTCAGTATTCTTGCACCTGCACTTTGACCTCTTTGTCGATTGACTTTCCATCGATATTTTCTACTTCAACTTTACCTAGTTCACTAACATCAACCTTCGAATTATTTTCTATCCACCTTGACTTTCACCACAAAGAATATAACAACCCAACATTCTCCCACTTGTTGTATTCTTTGCTAAAACCAGGAGATTCCTAAACTTTCAATCATAGACCTAGGGAAACAATGCTCATTGCCTCTCTGCACCAAGAGAATTTCACAAAACTCATAGAATTGATCAAAGAGTCTGTTATGTTTTCCAACATGTCTACTTTCTCTAAAAACACTTTGTTTCTTTTCACCATGTCTCTCAAAAAATGGTATTGTACATCAATTTGTTTAGTCTTCGAATGATAAGCAGGGTTCTTTTCCATAAATATTTCACTTTGACTATCACAACTTATCTTCATAGATATTTGCTCAAACCCGATTTCTGAACACAACCTTTGCATCCATACTGCTTATTTGCTTCCATGAGTGGTTGCCATGTATTCATCTTCTTTTGTTGACAAGGATACAATTTCCTATCAATTACTCATCCATCTTATTTCTCCATTGAACATCTTGAAGATATATTTGTTGGTCGACCTCCGTTGATCCATATCTCCAACCCATTTGGCGTTGACAAATCCATGTACATTCAATTTACCATTGTGACCTCTAGGTTTTCCTTGGTAGCATATAGCATAGTCCTTATTGCCACATAAATACTTGAATACTCTCTTGAAATATGTCCAGTGCTCCTTTCCAGGCATCAACATGTACCTTCTCAACACTCCCATTGCATGGGAAATGTTTGTTCAAGTGTATACCATCACATAGATTAGACTACCAACAACACTTGCATAGGGAACATGTGCCATGTCCTCTATTTATTCTTTCTCCTTTGGACACTGCTCAGTAATTAGCCTTTCTCTCACACGAATTGACACCTTAATCGGTTTACAATCCTGCATGTTGAAATGTTTCCAAACTATTTCAATATACTTCATCTAATTCAAATAGATATTTATATCTGCTAGATATATCTTAATCTCCATTCCCAGAATGAAGTTAGCTACTTCGCGATCCTTCATGTCTAACTTGGAGGATAGCTTCTTATTCACCTCCTTTATTGCATTCATGTTGTTTCCAATCAACAACATATCATTGACATACAAAGCTACATATATGAAACTCCTACCTTCTTCCTTGGAATATATGTAGTGATCAACTTTGCTTCTCACAAATCCCAAACTAAGGATGTACATATCGAAATTTTGGTACCACATCCTTGGCGATTACCTTAGACCATAAAGAGATCTTTTTAGTTTACACACCAAATATTTATTTCCCTTTACTAAAAATCCTTCAGGTTTTTTCATGTATATTTTATCTTCCAGGTCCCCATGTAGGAACGTTGTATTTACATCCATCTATTCTATTTCCATATTGAATTTGCAGCTAGAGACATTAGTACTCTAATGGAAGTTAATTTTTCAACATGGGAAAAATATCAATGAATTCAACTCCCTCGACTTTGGAATATCCTTTCACTACCAATCGAGCTTTGAACTTCTCGACTTGTCCTGCAACATTTATCTTCTTCTTGAATACCCATTTTCTACCGATGGTATTTCTTCCAATAGGTAACCTAAATAGGTCCCATGTATCATTCTTTTTCAACGATTCCATCTCTTCAACCATCGTGCCCTTCCATATTTTTTCCTTTGCTAAGTCGACTTCCCAACCGATCGACTGGGGCTCATCGTCAATGGAAGTTAACATGAACATGGAATAGAATTCAGAAATATTTGACCTTTCAACTAGTTTTCTTACTCGTTCAAACCTCCTTACTACTAGGGTCAATTGTTCCACCTCTTCATTTGATTCAGTCGACTCATCTGAATCAACTTCTTCCTTCCTTATTCAAATCGCACCGTCTCAAGATTATTCTCAATATAAACAATTTCTTTAGGCTCAGACTTACCTCTGACTTTTCTAAAGACCACATCTCTACTATACACGTTTTTCCTTGATGCAAGATCTTAGAACTTATATCCTTTCATTCCATCTTTATACCCAATGAAAATACACCTAATTGCCTTCTTATCCAACTTGCTCCTCTTTTCCTTGGGAAGATGCACAAATGCATCACATCCAAATACTTTGAGATGTGAAACTGAAGGATACATACCATACCATAGCTCATGTGGACCCGTGTCGATTAGCACCGATGAAGGAGACATATTCACCATATATCTTGCAGTGTCGACTGCCTCTGCCCATAATTCTTGTGTGAGCCTAGCACCACTAAACATGCTCCTTTCCTTGTCCATCAACGTTCTATTCATTCTCTCAGAAACTCCATTTTTGTTGTGGGTTATAAGGTGTGGTATTTTGGTGTACTGCTTACAAAAATGATCAAATTCGTTTCCACATAATTCACCACTGTTGTCAATTCTCAGCACCTTAATATTTTTATCTATCTAGTTTTACACAAGAGATTTAAACTCTTTAAATCTCTCGAAGACCTCTGATTTCTTCCTTGATAAATATATCTGTGTCTTCCTGGAAAAATAATCTATGAAGGAGACATAATATAGGGATGTACCAAGTGAAGGAACTGAAACAGGGCCAAAAACATCACTATGCACCAATTATAGAATCCCATTTTCCTGTGTCGCTCCAGATGGGAACCTCACCCAACTTTATTTTCCATATATGCAATGTTCACAAAAGTCAAATTCTAAACCACATTCACCAAAAACTTTGACCATACCTTTGTTGTGCATAGATCGAAGTCCTTTTTCTCTAATCTGTCCCATCCTTTTGTGCCATAGCATGGTCGGGTCGACTTTATTATGTCTTGTTGAGTTGATTTGTACAGACTCAACCCAAGTCGATTCAAGTTAAGTCAACGTTGAGTCTATTTGAGTCAAATTCGATGTCGATTTGACTTCAGGATAAACAATGTCATTTCATCCAGTCGAATCGACATTCTCTAAAAGTTTGTATAGGGTTCCAATATGAACTTCTTTCATTAATACCTTCACACCTCTGACCATATTGCACATATGCTTCTACAATATAGTATGCACACCTACATCACTCATCTTGCTGACAGATATCAGGTTTCTTTCCAAACCTAGAATGTGTAGCACACCTAGAAGGGTTCTTTTCCTCCCATCCTACAGTATCAGTAGAACTCTTCCTCGTCCAACAATTTTGGTTGTTGAGTTTTCCCCCAAGAACACATCACCGCCATCATATTGTTCATACTTGTGAAACCATTCTCTATGTGCTTCCATATGATATGATGCTCCTGGGTCGATAAACCAAACATCTTGATTCGACTGTGTATTGGTCAGGTACACATCACCTCCATTATCTGAGGTTGTATTTCTCATTCAACTGCTTCTAATTGGATTCGGTACTGACCTTTTTTACCTTTGACTTGAATTCCTTTTTGTAATTCCCAGCTTTATCACATTTCCAACATCTTCACGTCGAATGAACCGAGGATTCATATATACCCTTCGACTTAGAATTTCTAGCGGAGAATTTTCCTTTATCTTTGTCTACCAGTCGACCTCTCATCACTAAAGGATATTTGGTTGATCCTTTCATGTTTTTTCTTCTCATTTCTTCTGAAAATAGAGAAGCAACCACGTATTCTAACACTAGTGTGGTTGTTTTACTCCCTATATCCATGACTAAGAAATCCCATGAGTTTGGAAAATAACATAATAGGCTAATACACTTATCCTCCTCAATGATTTTAATATCCACAGATGACAATTGGCTTAATATGTTATTAAAATAATTTAAATTCTTAGTCACCAAACTTCCATCACTCATCCTCAGAATATATAGTTTCTTTCTGAGAAACAAATTATTTACCGAAGATTTTGACTGGTATAAGCTTCCCAACTTGTCCCACAATTTCTTGGTTGAATCCTCACCTGACACATTCAGCATTATCGAATTTACAAGACAAAGCCAAATCATACTTATTTCTCTTCTTTCAATTTTCTCCCATTCTTCCATCAAAATGCATTTCGGTTGGGTACCTGGACATACCGATGTTGTAATATCCCTCGGTCAAACCTAGATGTAAATATAATCCAAGTATATTTAAGTTAGTGAGTTGTTTAGACATAATTTTTGTAATACACCTTTCATGGCATGGTGCGCGCATATACTGCGCAGTAAAAGGATGTAAAGTGCACATTTCTGAATACTGCACATAGTAACTAAGGTGCGTGCAACTTTAAAGACATAGGATTCATCTCACAGTAACTAAGTGCATGCAATATTAAGGTCAGTGAACCTTTGTGTATATAATAAGCATTATAGGTTGGTGAGCCAGTATTATAAGCCAGAATGTTTGTCTTGGAATTAGGCCAGTGCGCCTAGATGTTAAAGGCTAGAGCGCCTACTTTGTACATGACTCATGATTAATATAAAATACAACACTACGCATAGAACGGACATGATAAAAGAGATGGGGGACTGAACTTCACCAGTTAGGGAAAGGGAGGGCCAAAAGTCAAGGGAATATTATATTAATATTTCCTAAAACATAAAGTATGGATAATTAGTTTATCCTAAGTTCTAAAGTTGGGGACAAGTGGACAAAAGTAACTTTTGATATAACAAGTGTCAATTTGGGGGCATCCATTCATATCATGGGGAAACTTAGCTCAAGGGGGGGATGTTTTTCGAACAAATACCTTACGAACGAGAGATAAGGGGAACCATCAGATGGACCATCATTTTTTTGACAAAGAGTTCACAGAAATTCCAAAAACACACTCAGATATCCAGTCAATGAATCCATGACCATTTCACTCATACATTTCATTATCCTTGAGACAGCCATTTCACCTTTCCGAAGCCTGTTTCTCCATCCCTTTTGGTTGGTGTACCTGGTTAGCTTGGAGCAGGATTGAAGAAGTGGGTTGTTAGGACCGTGAGCAGTTCTTTGAGCGAGATAATTGTTGGGGATTGATTTTCGTAGGTGTTAAACTGCATCTACAACACTCTAAGACTTTCGGTCCAGCCTCTTGTTGAATCCCTAGAAGGGAAGTGGGGTATCCAAGGGACTGTTGAGCAGAGAAGGGGCACACTTCCTTGGGTGGGACAGGCATGTGGGGAATGAGAGGTTGTAGGTTGTTAGTTGAGTGAGCACCTGAGATGGAGTCTTTCCTATTGTCCATGAGCCTTAGCCTGGATAAGAATCCCATTACCCTGGTTGAAGCTCAGTCCTAGATCAAGGGTGATTTACTGTTGAGAGTGATGAATAGTGTAGTCTATGGCTTGGAGGTTGGTGGAAAGTCTATAAGAAGTTGGTGATAGTCTTTCTAAAATAAGTACCAATTGTATGATATATGGATATGTTTGTAACACACCCACTACGAGAACTAAGATTTTTGGCCTTTTTCTTTCTCCTTCATTATCAAGGGACAAAGTTTCTGAAATCCTATGAGGTTCTAGAATAGGCTAGGTCATCCAATTAGGACCTTCACCAAACAAATTCACTGGTTCTTTTATTGAAAATCCGTCATGTACAATTCATGCACCAAGTGTAGGATTCACTTCCATGTGTCTATTGGTTGTGACCCCGGGCTAAGCCAAGAGGTGCCTTTCACATTTCGGGACTTCGGAAACCGAGGGTTCAAAATGCAAGGGAGTCGAGTTCCTCAACTCTTCAAACACCGAAACCTGAAATCCTATTCAAACCAAGCTACTTCGGGATTTCACCTAACGGGACTTCACGTACCGGGATTTTGCGATATGCGAGGACAAGAGGTCTCGCACTTGAGTTTCCAGGAGATGAAACTCTGAAATGCCAATATATATATATATATATATATAATGCTAAGTTCATTTCAGGGTCTCGCAAGTCAGGATTTCACGACATGCGAAGACAGGAGGTCTCGCACTTGAGTTTCTAGGAGCCAAAACTCCGAAACACCAAACTCTAGCCACACTATACCATTTCAGGGTTTCTCATATCGGGATTTCACAACTGGCGAATACAAGGAACTGACCCTTGGGATTCCCGGGTACCGAAATGCCGAAACATCAAAATTTATTCACACTCTATCATTTCAGGGTTTCTCACATCAGGATTTCGCATCTAGCGAATACAAGGAAACTGACCCTTAGAATTCCCGGGTGTCAAAATGCCGAAACAACAAAATCTATTCATGCTCTATCATTTCGGGGTTTCCCACATTGGGATTTCGCATCTGGAGAATACAAGGAAACTAACTATTAGGATTCCTGGGTGCCGAAACGCCGAAACATCAAAATATATTCACGCTCTATCATTTCGGGGTTTCTCATATCGGGATTTCACAACTGGCGAATACAAGGAACTGACCCTTGGGATTCCTAGGTACCGAAATGCCAAAACATCAAAATCTATTCACGCTCTATCATTTCGGGGTTTCTCACATCGGGATTTCGCATCTGGCGAATACAAGGAAACTGACCCTTAAGATTCTCGGGTGTCGAAATGCAGAAATTCCGAGAGGTATCCCCGCTAAGCTACTTTCAGTGACAGGGATGAAACAAATTCATGGGCTTACTAAAATGGTAGTCCTTTCAAGGAACTCACTCCTCTCTGTATGGTGAGGTAATTTTCCTAGAAGGAGGTGCCTTCGGGGAAATCCAACCAAGGCATCGTGGGAGTTAAGTAAATGGGACAAATCTCCTGAGAGCGAACTCGAAATTTGA
>ML813208.1:129994-148205 GCA_009831015.1 Picea engelmannii
GTTCATATATATATATATATATATATATATATATATATATATATATATATATATATATATATTCTCGCTCGTCAGAAGTCAAGGACGAAGGTTACTCTTCTTCTCCTCTACTCAAGACTCTTTGTATTTTCTGGAGTTCCTATGGTTCTCCTTCTACGATCCCTGTTGTGCGCTCCCTCTCCCCACACTTCCTTTCTTGATTTTCCCTGCAAGGTCACGTGTGGCGCGAATTCCCCCGCAGTGGTCAGGTCTGAGGGCTTCTACGGATGGGCGGTTCACCCTCATCCCCTCATTAACTCATGAGGAGCCTCCCAACCTACCATCCTAGCGATTAATTCATCCCAGGGCCAGAGAGTTGCTTTGGTCTTTCAGCCAATAAATACCAATACAGTATTGGTTCGGTGGAAGTTAATGCCACCATTCCAGGTGCCTTCCACCACCTTTCATTATCCATCGTGGTCTCTTTTTCAACACATCCCCCTCCCAGCAGTCATGCAACATCTATTCACACATTATTTACATTCATCGACCCTTTATACAGGGTCCGTCAAATCACACATTCACATCTTGGAGTTTGCCATAGTTCTTGGCCAATATAGTTATATTTACAAACTGGGGGAAACATGGTGTTACAGTGTTGTTTTGTTATTTACATGCCTATGTTACGATTTTATCATATATGTGACTATGATTGCTTGTGTGCTTATGGGTAATTTCCTGTAAATGATGCATATCGGTAATTACTATTATTTTAATATAAAAGTCGTATGTTACAGAAAGTAATTACTTGTTTATGTTTAGATGTAAAGCTTATGCGAGCATGATGTATGTATATGTTTGAGTTGCATGCAGTCTAAAGAGTAAATTTAGGTGATGTTTCTTAGTTGACTACTGGGTATGCTATTGTATGTTCTACAGTATGGGAACGAAAGTGTTCCCTAGAGTAGCAAGGCCCGGCCTGATGGCTGGGAATGTTACCGACTGGCGTCAGAGCATGAGTGGTTGCTCTGGAGTGGCGTACCCCAGCCTTAGGTTGGTCGGGGAGATCATTATAGTATGGTATCAGAGCCTCAGTTCAACACTGATCTTGTATGGGCCAGAAGGGTGCAATTGAAATGAATATTCACAGAAAAGTAACTTCGAAGTGACCAGAATTAGAGTCATAGAGTGTCCTTGGAAAAGGTTGTTGTACTGGCGCACGTGGTAAATTTGGCACTGCACAGGAAACCGTGGCATGCCAGTGTGCACGGTAAATTGTGGCGTCGCGTGAAAGATTATTATGTGTAGATGCACGCGCTGAAATTAGCCTTGCATGGTAAGCACACACATAGTAAGGTGCACATGGGGTGCACACGTATTGCTTAACACAGAGGAGTTTTGTTGGTACACGCATAAGTATGAGTATAAGTTGTTTCGCAACAGTGTATTCAATAGTGTATGCAGGTATTTGAGCGCAAAAGAATATATTAAACTTGACATGGTGCATGCATAGGATGAAAATGCATGTGGAATATCGATGCACAGTATTGAAACTGTGCACAGTGGATATTGGCACACAATGCCAGAGTAGTGCGTGTAAGTAGTCGGTACAACGAAGAAGAAATGCACAGTAGATTTAGGTGCGCGGAGAAGCGTTTAGCTTGTAATATTGCTATGCAAGATAATATAAATGAACAAGTCAAGTTAATGCATGCAAATTCACTTGGAAGGTGAGGATTCTGAGTTTAAATTGCATAATAATAAAAGAAAAATAAATACATTGAAGCATTAATTAAAAAGAATTCTGAATTTTAATTTCTTCGGATTTAGACAAATGAAAATAAAATATAAGATTACAAGAAAAACTTATTATAAAAGAAAACGAGAGTTATAACATCACGAGATAGAAATTGTAATAAAACAGTCTAAAATTCATTTATGTAATTATATAACCATATTAATCACAAAATTACAAAAGGGTGATGACAGCAATTAGCCTGTTGTAAAAAGGGTCATTGAAGAACAGGCCTATCATCTCTTGTACCCTTTACCTCCACTACCAGTTGTTCAAAATTCGCTGAGACATGCTTATCTTAGTTGAAGAATTACTTCAGCTTAGCGATCTATGCCTTTAAAGAAGAATCTAACCAGATCGGTTGATTTTATCCAACACTTTCAGCTACTCCAACCCTAGATTCCTCCTTCTTATGCCACTTACTCCCTTTCTTCTTAGCGGTTGGCCTGTTGATGACTAAATTATTTATAGTGGGATTCATCCTGACTTCCAATCGCGAGTCTATAACCAGCTCTATGTGGAACTTAGTTGCTAGAAGGTGCACAAGGACCCTTTCCTCCTTATTCGCAGGAAAACCTCGCATGTTGCTCGAATAATCAGTCTCACTCGACTTAGGTTTGTCCATGTATCTTAGATTGGGGATAACGAAATGTGTCTTTACAAAAAGCAAGAAGTCAAGCAACTTGAAGATTACTACAGTTATGGATACGCAGATATCTTCATACTTGGGGAGTGGTAATTATAGAACTCCATTTATGAAGCTCAGACAGATTATGTACAAAGAGCATTGGGTTTCCATGATCGGCCAATCCATTTTGAATGATTAGCTTTTGATTTCGTTACATGGAGGCATTCAACTGATCTCGCATGGATGCGAAGTACTGAATGAATAAAGCAAGGTGATCTGACTAGCCATTGCCCACTCCATGAGTGGTGGATTTGACATGTTGAGACACGTAATACTGTGTCTTGGAGAAAGTGGTTTCGACAAAACCACCTTCTTACGCAAGTGTATCTGGGAAGGCACTACGCGTCAGCGTTCTCGAGACTTGGGTATTATCTAGAATTGTCATGGTGATAACACCAGGAAACCTGGAGTGATAATGTTGATGTGTATGATGAATCGAAATGGTGTATATTCTCATGAATTGTTGACTTGTTAGTCTGATTAGTTTCGATGGCTGGACATTTTGCAGAATTAACAACAACTCGGTCAGGTCAGACTAGTGCAGAGTCCATAGGAATGGAAGAGGCACAAAGGAATTACAGTCATCCAGAGAAGAGTAGAGGGATGGATGTCCATTTGGGCATGGAAGGAACGAACTCCAACGAACATGGAGAAGAAAGGAATGAAGATATGAATATGGCTGAGACCATTAAGAATTGTAGAAGGATGTCCAAATCCATAAAGTTGATAATGAAAGGCTTATGAAAGCCAAAGATCAATAGGATGACTTCAACATGAAGCTATTGGAAGGTTTGAATAGAATAGAGAAGAAATTGGTTAAGGAGAGTGACTCAAGTAGATCTAAGAGTCAAAAATCTTCAGAGGAGAAGGGAGAAATAAAAAGTGTTAGTAGACATCACCATCATCCCCATAGGAATTCCCATAAGAGAGAAAGCAACAACTCAAGTCTATCCCCTGTCAGAAGGTATAAGAGATCTGGGGTGGATGAGATGCGAGGAAAAATGAACAAAATCAAACCTCCTACATTTGATGGTGAGCACAAGAAGGATGAAGATGTCGAAACATGCTTGCTAGGCATGAGGAAGTATTTTCAATTGCATAATTATTCTTCTCATGTTGAAGGTAGAATCACTATCTATCAACTCAAAGGAAAGGCCTCCATGTGGTGAGATCAACTTGTGCAGGTACAACACATTGTAGAGAAAAGTGTTACTTGGAGAGAATTCAAGAAGTATTTTGAGAAGAAGTACTTGACTAAGAGATACTATGACAAGAAAATGAAAGAGTTCTTTGAACTCAAGCTTGGAAGTACGAACATATATGAGTATGAGAGAAGGTTTTTGGAACTGTTGAAGTATATCTCTTTCATTAAAGATGAGACAGTGAATATTCAATGGTACTTAAGTGGATTGTCATCGTTCATCAATGACAAAATACAGTATGATGATCCCAATACATTAGAAGAGACCATAAGGAGAGATAAATGCTTATATGACCAGCTGAAAGCAAGACCAATTTTCCAAAAGGATTGGGAAGACAATAAGAAATTCAAGATGGATTAGAGGAAGAAAGGAGCTAAGACACCATTCTTCATAAATAATCCACAATGGCAGCAAACGCATAAGGAAACCAGAGTGATTGACACAGGGAGTCAAGGGCCAAGACAACCACCTATGCAATTTTTGGGTTGTAAAGGAGACCATAGGTTCAGAGATTGTCCTCACAGAGGAGAAAAAGGTAGGGTTGTTCACAATGTACAAAGAGTTGAGATAGTAGAGGACATGGGCAGAAATGTGCGAAGAATTTATGTAGCCCTGAACAACAAGAAACCAGAGTATCAGTCCCACATGATTGAAGTGGAAGGTATGATCAACAACCAAACCCTTGCTATTTTAATTGATTCAGGAGCTAGCTATAGTTATATAGACCCTAATATGGTGGAAAGTTTCCAATTTCCAAGAATCAAGCATGAGAAATCCTGGTTGGTGAAACTGGCTACAAGATCCAGAAGAAAATTTAATGAGATGGTTAAGTCCTACTTCAAAGATATGAATGGACTAAATACAAGGGCAGATTTGAACATCTTACACTTAGTTTCCTATGATTGTTTAATTGGGATGGATTGGTTGGAACCACATCATGCTCTATTGGATTGTCATAACAAAGCATTCACTTGCTTGGATGAAGAAGGGAACCAAAAGAAAGTGCAGGGAATTCCCAGGGCGGTAACCATTAGAGAAATTTCAGCACTATAGTTGAAGAAATGTTATATAAGAGGATGTCAAATATTTGCATCTCATATGGAGGAGACACCTAAAGACAAGGTGCCAAATTTGGAGAACTACGCAGTCCGGAAAGAGTTTGAAAATGTATTCAAGGAAGTACTAGGACTACCCCCAAGGAGAGGCATTGATTTCTCTATAGATTTGATGCCTGGAGTAGTGCCAGTATCAAAGACTCCTTACAGAATGAGTATACCAGAACTGAGGGAGTTGCAAATGAAGCTTGAAGAACTTCTAAAGAAGGGGTATATATGCCCAAGTGTATCACCTTGGGGTGCCCTAGTATTATTTTTGAAAAAGAAAGATGGAACGTTAAGATTGTGCATTGACTTCAGACAATTGAATAAAGTGACTGTTAAGAACAAATATCCTCTACCAAGGATTGATGACCTTTTTGATCAATTGAAGGATGCAAGAATATTTTCAAAGATAGATCTCAAATCAGGATACCATCAGGTAAGAATTAAAGAAGAAGATATTAGCAAGGCCGCCTTCAGGACAAGGTATGGTCATTATGAGTTCACAGTGGTACCATTTGGATTGTCAAATGCACCAGCTATTTTCATGTTCTTAATGAATGGTGTTTTCTGAGAGTATTTGGACAAGTTTGTTATTGTCTTTTTGGATGACATTCTTATATACTCTAAGACAGAAGAAGAGCATGAACATCATTTGAGGATGGTGTTGCAAGTATTAAGGGAGCATTAGTTGTATGCCAAATTGACCAAGTGCTCATTTTATCAGAAACGGATTCATTATTTGGGGCATATCATATCAAAGGATGGGATAGAAGTGGACCCTGAGAAGGTAAAATCCATTAGAGAATGGTCAACACCAAAGAATGTAATAGAGGTCAGATCTTTCATGGGCCTTGCAGGTTACTACAAGAGATTCATTGGAGGATTCTCAAAGATAGCACACCCAATCACTTCCTTGCAAAGAAAGGGTATGAAGTTTCAGTGGACGTCGGACTGTGAAAGGAGTTTCCAACATTTGAAACAATTATTGACAAGTGCTCCAATACTAAGGATTACAGACCCAAATGAACATTTCATTGTATGCATAGATGCATGTAATGAAGGACTGGGTGGAGTCCTCAGTCAAAATGGATTTGTGATATGTTATGAATCAAGGAAGTTGAAAGAGCATGAAAGAAACTATGCCAATCATGATTTGGAGTTGGCATCCATAGTGCATTCCCTGAGGAAATGGAGACACTACCTCATGGGAAAAAGGTTTGAGTTAAGAACAGACCACAATGGTTTGAAATATTTATTTGATCAGCCAAATCTAAATGCTAGACAAAACAGATGGTTAGAATTTCTAAGCGAATATGACTTTGATATAAAGCATATCAAAGGGAAAGAAAATAAAGTGGTTGATGCACTCAGCAGGAGAGTGCATGAACTACATGCTACAACCATTAGCGTGTATTAGACTGATGTTAAAAGAAACATTTTTGAGGCTACAAATACAGATCTGCAGTACAGAGAATTGGTAGCAATTCTACAACAGGGTAAGATACTTTGGAAGATGGATATTTATAAGTTGGGAGTAGATGGAATACTGTTGCACAAGAAAAACAAATTTGTACCAAATGTCCAGTACTTGAAACGTATAATTTTGCATGAGATGCATAATGCTCCTTATGCAAGGCACCCTGGATATTAGAAAATTGTAGCAGCAGTAAAGAGCCAATACTTTTGACTAGGTATGAAGAGAGAAATTGCATAATACATCGCTAGGTGTATGGAATGCCAGAAAGTTAAAACAAAGCATAGGCACCCCACAGGATTGTTGCAACCTTTTCCCATTCTGGAATGGAAGTGGGAAGTGGTGACAATGGATTTTATTACGGGATTGCCCAGAACAGGCAAGCTACATGATTCGATTATGGTAGTGGTGGACAAGTTTACAAAAGTTTTCCATTTTATTCCACTAAAAACTACTCACAGAGAAGAAGATGTTGTTGATATTTTCATGAAGGAAGTGGCACGATTGCATGGAATTCCTAAAACGATTGTGTCTGACAGAGACCCGAAATTCAGCTCGAATTTCTGGAAAGGATTGTTCAAAAGATTCGGAACAAATCTGAACTTTAGTACAACTTACCACCCTGAGATTGATGGACAGACAGAAAGGGTGAATAGAGTGATAGAAGATATGTTGAGAATGTATGTGATGGATAAACCATCAAAATGGGAAGACTACCTACATTTAGTAGAATTCGCTTATAACAATGGGTATCAGGCATCATTGAAAATGATACCATTTGAAGAACTTTATGGCAGAAGGTGAAATACTCCAGTAAGTTGGGATAATCTAGCTGATAGAACAGTAGTCAGGTCAGAATTGCTCAAGGAGATGGAGGACCAAATATTAAAAATTAAACAGAATTTAAAAGCTGCCCAAGATAGACAAAAAATTTATGCTAATAAAAATAGAATCCACGGAGAATTCAAAGTGGGTGATCATGTTTTCCTGAAAGTGAAAGCTAACAAGAGCTCCCTGAAGCTAGGAAGATGCACCAAGTTAGCAGCCAGATTTTGTGGACCGTTTGAAATCCTAGAGAGGATTGGTCCAGTTGCTTATATGATTGCATTGCCTGCATCTATGTCTGTTCATAATGTCTTCCATGTATCATTGCTAAAGAAATATGTACCCGATGCTAATCATGTTATTGATTGGAATGTTATTAAGGTGGAGCAAGAAGGTGCTTTCCAAGTGCATCCGGTGCGCATCCTGGATCAAAAAATCAAACAATTCCGGAATCGAGTCATAGGGCTTGTAAAGGTCCAATGGACCTGGTACGAACCTGAAGACGCTACTTGGGAGCATGAGGATGCAATGCGGACAGAATACCCGCATATTTTTGAAGAATTTTGAGAATTTTTTTGTATATGGGTACATGATGCACTGAGGACAATGCATAAATAAGGGGAGGGGATTGTAATATCCCTCGGTTGAACCCAAATGTAAATATAATCCAAGTATATTTAAGCTAGTGAGTTGTTTAGACATCATTTTTGTAATACACCTTCCATGGCATGGTGCACGCATATACTACACAGTAAAGGGATGTAAAGTGCACATTTATAAATACTGCGTGCAGTAACTAAGGTGTGCGCAACTTTAAAGACAGAGGATACAATGTGCAATAACTAAGTGCGCACAATATTAAGGTCAACGAACATTTGTGTATATAATATGCATTGTAGGCTAGTGATCCAGTATTATAAGTCGGAATGCTTATGTCTTGGAATTAGGTCAGCCCGCCTAGATGTTAAAGGCTAGAGCACCTACTTTGTACATGACTCATGATTAATATAAAATACATCACTGCGCACAGACCAGCCATGATAAAAGAGATGGGGAACTGAACTTCACCAGTTAGGGAAAGGAAGGGCCAAAAGTCAAGGGAATATTATATTAATATTTCCTAAAACATAAAGTATGGATAATTAGTTTATCCTAAGTTCTAAAGTTGGGGACAAGTGGAAAAAAGTAACTTCCGATATGAAAAATGTCAAGTTGGGGACATGCATTCATATCATGGGGAAACTTAGCTCAAGGGTTTTTTTTTCGAACAGATACCTTACGAACGAGAGAGAAGGGGAACCATCAAATGGACCATCATTTTTTTGACAAAGAGTTCACAGAAATTCCAAAAACACACTCAGTTATCTAGTCAATGACTCCATGACCATTTCACTCATACATTTTGTTATCCTTGAGACATCCATTTCACCTTTACGAAGCTTGTTTCCCCATCCATTTTGGTTTGTGTACCTGGTTAGCTTGGATCGGGATTGAAGAAGTGGGTTGTCAGGCCTGTGAGCAGTTCTCTGAGCGAGAGAATTGTTGGGGATTGATTTCTGTAGGTGTTAAACTACAGCTACAGCGCTCTAAGACTTCCAGTCCGGCCTGTTTTTGAAGCCTTGGAAGGGAAGTGGGGAAGTCAAGGGACTATTGAGAAAAGAAGGGGCACACTTCCTTGGGTGGGACAGGCATGTGGGGAATGAGAGGTTGTAAGCTGTTAGTTGAGTGAGCACCTGAGACAAAATCTTTCCTGTTGTCCATGAGCCTTAGCCTGGATAGGAATTCCTTTACCCTGGGTGAATTTCAGTCCCAGCTCGGGGGTGATTCACTATTGAGAGTGATGAACAATGTAGTATATGGCTGGGAGGTTCACAGACGGTCTGTAAGTAGTTGGTGATAGTATTTCTAAGATAAGTACCAATTGTATGATATATGGATATATTGTTTTGTTATTTACATGCCTATGTTACGATTTTATCATATATGTGACTATGATTTCTTGTGTGCTTATGGGAAATTTCTTGTAAATGATGCATATCGGTAATTACTATTATTTTAATATAAAAGTCGTATGTTACAGAAAGTAATTTCTTGTTTATGTTTAGATGTAAAGATTCTGCGAGCGTGCTATATGTATATGTTTGAGTTGCATGCAGTCTAAAGAGTAAATTTAGGTGGCATTGCTTAGTTGACTATTGGGTATGCTATTGTATGTTTAGCAGTATGGGAATGAAAGTGTTCCCTAGAGTAGCAAGGCCCAGCCTGATGGCTGGGAATGTTATCGACTAGCGTCAGAGCATGAGTGGTTGCTTTGGAGTCCCGGCCTCAGGTTGGTCGGGGAGATCGTTACAGATTTCCATTGTTCTCGATCTACAAGAATATATTCCATTTAGCTTCCAAAGCTCAAAATTTTGGCCATTGAATTTTTCTATCTCTATTCTTGAGCTGCTTTCCATTATTTACCATGATATTTAACACAATTTTTGACTTATGACTCTTATTGTACCTAGGGTTTAGCTCTCATATTCAAGATTGGAAAATCAAGATCTGATACCACACTTCAAAGCTTAATGAAGCTCTGATACCAAATGCCAAATCTTAACTTTTCTCTAATAGAAAATCTGAGGAAATGAAACACACTTCCACACTAAACCTAGCAGAAGAGAGGAAGAATTTAATCAAGAACATAAATGAAAAAGAAAACACATAATACAGAAAGATTTTACCCTAGAAACACGAACTGGGAAAACCAACATTCCTTGAGTGTTATGCTCTCTTGTTGTCTTATTCAAACTGAATAAAAGGTTACATGTCTATCCTTGGTCCACACCTAAGATACAATCGACATAATACCCTCTTTCTTACAGAAGAAAAACCATGTAGCCAATTCGGCTTACATCTGCATGACCAACAATCAACATATAAATATTTCTCTAAATATTTGCTATCTTATGATTATCTTTTACAACATTACAACACCCCTCTTTATAGGCTTTACAGTAGGAAAAAACCCTAAATAAATGGCTCCCAAAAATGGTTACAGATCCATGTAGATCATTGGCTACAAATCCCACAAATATTGGTGTCAGCATTGAGAGTCACACTTAGACTATTGTAAGTGAAATCCCAGTACCCATCAGAATATAAATGGATTAAATGGTTTGAGTATGTGGATCAACAAGACTAGGAAAGAAATGGAGAGGGCAACAAAATGTCTGTAGAGGCATTCCATTAGGCATGGATTCATAACATCCTATAGATCAAAACAAAATTGTATATCAGACAAAGAGATATATAATGATGAGTAGAAGCATGGTGAATATGAAAAAGGAAAGAACATACATTATACAGAGATCCTTTCTACAACAAATAAATATTTTCTTAAACAATGAACAATGATTTAATGGGAAAGCTACATCAGATCCTTTGTTGTTCATGAATCCATCAATCAGTGGCAGTTATGATCCTCAAAACGTCCAATATGTTCAATCAGGAAGATAAAAAATAAGTGGTAAAACAAAGAAGACAATCTGACAACATCTCTCATGAATCTTTAATGGCAGAAAATGTCATTACAAACAGGCCCTCAGGCTTACAAATGAGCAACTAAAACTTCTCCTCCATCTCTCTCCTCTCTTGGCTCATGAATCCAACCTTCTTCTCCAAGAGCTCTCTCCTCTCTTAAATAGAAAATAGCATAAAAATATCCTTAGGAGGTTGAATCCCATATCCTCCATTGAATTCTAAGCCTTGGAGATAGGTGTCAATAGTCAAAGAGACAAAAATCCAACAAACTGCTAATTTTCAGGAAATTGTTGGAAGTCATTAATAAATTGTTTCCACCTCACTGCATGAGGTCTTTAATGGAGCTAAAACTTAGGTTCAGGTGTCCCTTGACATCTAAATGATCCTTGAGAATCCATTCGAACCCTCCTTGACAGGTGGAAACCTCCCAACAAGGCGAATATTCAATCAGCTATGCAAAATAGAGAATTGGCAGTACATTCCGTAGCGCACTGGTGTTTTAATTGTTTCTCTCAATTTACAAACTGGGTCAAGCTAAAATTTGGTCAACTAGTCAATAGGGATATCATATTCCTCCACAAAAACTTTCATAGAAACCCACTTTGTAGTTTTGGTTTTATGATCAAATTTGTAACAGTAAAATTTACAGGAAATTCTGTAGCGCCACTGTAAAACAGTTTTGCACATTCCGTAGTGCCCTTTGTGTGTCTCGCTAGGTGATTCCATAGTGCATTTTTTGTGTCTAATATATCTCTAACCATAACGCATTTTTCAAAATTGAGAGAGGTTTTTGTTATTTGGTATGTGATAAACAAAAACCTCCTCTAGTTTTCAAAAATACCTTCTCATTTGTTCATAATTCAAGTTTTAAGTTAGTCACTCAAAAATTGCAGAAACACAGTGTAGTCTTTGATATGGTGTTTGGAGGCCTTCCCAGAGGATTTTTGGTCTACAATATATATGGTTGGAAATCTTATGATGTATTCTACACAATGGAATCATCAAGTACTACAAACGCCTTCTCAAAACCCTTGAAAAACTGACTTGAAGTCAAGTTGTCCAAAAGTACAAGAACCCTCCTATAGCAATTGTATTTTGGGAAATTATCTCAAATTATAATACAATCTTATATGTTAACAATTGGGATTGTGTTATAGTCGACTACCAAGTTAGATTACTAGTCAAATACCAGTTGGTCTTCATTCAGTCTTTAGTCAGTCTTCTCACGCCCGCACTTTGACCTCGTTTTCGGTCAACTTTTCGTCGATATTTTTGACTTCGACTTTACCTGGTCGACTAACCTCGACCTTCGACTTGTTTTCGATCCACCTTGAATTCAAACTATTTTCGATCTACCTCAACTTTCATTGAAAATAATATAAAAACCCATCATGGAGGAGATAAAACTACAGAAAAAAATTTCCACGATTGAAGCTGCTATCCGAGATGGCCTGAACATGTTGAAGGACTTTTCAAGGGTGGTTGATCATAGTTGAACACCTTGTGGAACCATTTGCAAACTCCCCAAAAATATATTGTTATTAATGATAGTGTTTGCGCACCCGAGGCTAAGTTCACATAACAAAAGAGTATCTTGGCCTCTATACCTCAAGGTGAGTGCACGACTGTGATGGCAGTTATTGCATCCAAAACAAAAGAGATTGTTATCGTACAGTTTGAGAAATAATGCATATCAGAGATACTCACTACTAAGACCGATAAGGCCTTAATATTTTATACCCAGTTGATAGACACACAAGTTGTTGTTGGTCCCTTAATCGAGAAAATGGAAACAACGAATCTGACATCCCTTAGGTCTCAACAATCAATGCAAATGAAGTTGTTCATATCACCTAGGAACTTCATGGAAATCTCCATGAGCTTGATCACCAATTCAAGGATTTTTTCCAAGAACTCATGAAGATGGTTCTATTCATCGCATCAATTACTCCATGGGTCACTTTGATTGAGGACAAGCCAAACAATAGTGGTCGGGGCCTGTTGGCACCCAATTTTTTGGGTAAATAACATGCACACACACAAACGAAGTTATGTGTGCCTATTCCAGTTTTGAGTTCTCAAAGAAACTACATAATGGGTGACAGAGGGCGCGAACACAAAATCAAGTTTTCTTAATGCACACTGGTTCAAGTTATGGTAATGCGCGTCGATCCAATTTTTGTGATGCACGCCAAAAATTAAGAAGACATTGCATGCATGTCAAAATCAAGAAAATAATCTTTGGTAAATCTCCCCGAATGATTATTATAGTCAACACGAGGGATCATGGAGCAGTAAGAAGATGAGTTGGCAAGGTAGTTGAGATTTCCACGATTCCAAAGAAGTTATGTGGAATGCATGCAGGTGAAAGAAACGTGCAGGACTGGCAGTCAGAGGAGCGAGTGGTATAGAACAGAAAGTGACAGAGCGTCAGAGCCGAGAAGGAGATAAAAGGGAGAAACGACAATAGAAAGAGAGTTAATCAGTGGGTTGTTGATTGATAGTTGTGGGTATTGTTGTTGTTGTTGTTATTCAATGTTCTTGATCTCACTTTGAGCCTATGTTTTGTAATATCTCTGGTTGTAAGTCTGAGTCTATCATATATATATAGTCTGAAAGAAAGCGCATGGCGCTATGTAATGTAACACTAGGGAAATATATAAGAGAGCAGAGCTTTGTTGCTATCAATTGATGAGTTGCTTAATGTAGGTCTGTGATGGTTGAATGAAGATAATAAGGATGCAGTGATTTTAGTCTTATGGAAGTGTTGATCATGTGTCAATTGGATGTGTGTGTTGTTGTTGTATATTGTTGATAGTTAAGTAGTCTACGATGGATAATATGAATACAAACCCGAATGAATTTCTGTGTAATTAGCCATTCATTTCCGACAAAAAACATGATGGTCTTTATGACCCTCATGGCATCTCGAGTGAGACCTTCTTTAGTCTTTGGCTGATGATTGATATGTCAATGCCTTGGGGTTTTTGTTGGTCAACTCTGGACAAACCCTGGGTCCTCAACCCCCTGGCATTAAGAAGGACGCGTGCAAGCGTGAACGAACCAACGACAATCACCTAAGTAACCTAGCAACCCTATTCCAATGACCAATGTATTAAAATTTCAAACCAATGGTCTCACACACCTCCAAAAATTGGATTGTTATTAAGGGTTAACTTTCAAATGAATTTAATAAGAGACATGAGGTTGAATGAATAATTAATTATTTGGGTATATGGTAAGTAATAAACATGTAACAACAAAATATTTAATGTTTTGTAAATTGAATTTATATTATTGGATTTAAAGTTAAAATTAAATTGACAATATAAAATTCAATATACACAACATTAAATATTTATATAATAGAATATAAAACTCAACATACAAAACATTAAATGTACAATAAATCTTTATATAATATAAGAGTATGATAAAATAAAAATGTTTATATAATATAAGAGAATATAAAACTCAATATACAAAGCATTAAATATGCATTAAATCTTTATATAATATAAGAGTATGATAGAATAAAAAAACTCTTAGAATACTCCAATATGAATATTAATACTTTATATGTACATCTTTAATTTTTTATTATCACATTATGTAGAGGATTTTTTTATTATCACTAGCAGCATATACCTCTAGGATGCCCTATTACTTTCCATTGTATCATGTCCATGAAAAAGTTTATCATTGAGAGCATATATCCATTGGTTGCTTATCATTTGTTTTGAACTAATTATTTTATAAAAGGAAGGTTATAAAAAAATTGATATGTTTATATGGGTATAAGACGCACAATCTAAGAGAAAGAGTTTTTCATCTTCAACCTTCTTAGTGTCACAAATGTGACACACTCTTTCATCCCATGACGTCTTAGGAATTGACCAACTCTCATGAGAATTTGTTCTTATCTTAGCAATGCTTATTTTTTCCTTTACACTTGGCAAAACAAATAGATAATTTTGATCTTCTAGATTAGGGTTCATTACAGCCTTATAATACTTTAATTTTCTTTTTTCCTCTAATTCTTTATCACACCACATTTTCTCCTTAAATTTTGATTTGAATTTTTTTTAATAGTATATTTATTCAACAAAATGGTGTCTTCCATGATTCCCCAATAGTTTAGCCAAAATCGATGGTGGTTATGACTCGGTTTTGAAGCAATTTTAGGAAACCTCTTGTTTTCCATGTTGTTTAACTTGTTCTTATACATTAGGTATCTAGTCATAGCCATGCTCTCAATAAAACAGAGGCTTGTTTCTACAATCTCTCTAACCACTACATTAGTATCTATTAATTAAAGAACAATATATTATATATAGAGACCTTTTATAAAATAAGGCAGTTTGAATAACTGTTAACCAAGCCAAACCACTTTGTATTTAATAGCTTCCACTAGCTGTAACAGATTCGACCTCGCCTCCAACCAGCTGTCGGATTCGACCTAACCTCCAGCGGTCCGATTTGACGTCTCCCTCTCTGTCCGCCTTCTTTGCCGAAAACTGCGCCGAGAGGAACTGATCCCCGGACCTCTAAACTCATTTCTTTCTTACTCCTCGTCCGCGTCCTCGGAGCAGTGTGTTTGACTATGCCTAACAATAATCTCCGCTTCCGCTTATCCAGGTGTTTGGAAGGGAAGTTAACTTTATAGTGACCCTATCATAAATCATTTTTATTCCTCCATTTTATTTCAAAAATATTTTTTTATCATAAATCATTGTTTATTCATATATTATAAGTTTGTAACTGAAAATAAATTAGTTTTTTTTTTTTATAAATTAATCTTTTTATAGATATAAATGAATTAAAAAAAATTTAACAAATATAATCACGAACAATATCGCGTTTATTTTCGTTATCTTGATTTGATTTCGCAGATCTCTATCAATCACTTACAAGTCGTATTAATATATATATATATATATATATATATATATATATATAAGTTTGGTTGGTGGGTAAAGTTAAGTGTTGTTTATTATAAAAAAAATCAAATTTATTATAAATATTTTCACTTTCGTGGGATTGTTAAATTTTATTATAATTTTTTAATAAATTTTATAAAATAAATATTGTAGTATTATAAAGATGTAATCAATCCTAATCTAGAAGATCAAAATTATCTATCTGTTTTGCCAAGTGTAAAGAAAAAAATAAGCATTGTTAAGATAAGAACAAATTCTCATGAGAGTTGATCAATTCTTAAAACACCATGGGTTGAAAGAGTGTGTCACATTTGTGACATTAAGAAGGTTGAAGATGAAAAGCACTTTATCGTAGATTGTCTAGCCTATACCCATATTAGATCTCATTTTCAAAATATTGATCACACTACCAACCTTCCTAACCTCTTAACTCAACAAAAGTATGGTGATCTTGGAAAGCTTCTCTTAATGCTTTTCGAACATAGAAACAAAATTCTAAAGAATCACAAGTAATCACTTACCCTCTTAAAGTCTGATAGACCAATTAAGTTTTAGTGGACGTTAATCATCATCATCATTATAATATTTTTTTGAAATAAAGTAATATTAACGAGGTTACTTTATCTCAT
Organism: Picea engelmannii; assembly: GCA_009831015.1. Lineage (NCBI taxonomy): Eukaryota > Viridiplantae > Streptophyta > Pinopsida > Pinales > Pinaceae > Picea > Picea engelmannii. Next base: position 146,152 of record ML813208.1, read on the forward strand.
CTTTTAACTATGTAAACGAGGTTACTTTACCTCTGTTTGTTGTTCGAGTTTAAACCTTCATATCCTATTTGCTGAAGTGATCATACAAATAACTTATGTAGTGTTGATTGTCTTCATTTGTCTACAGATCCCAAGTTACAGAGTTAGTGTTTAGATTGACAATGGTCTGAGATTTTATTTTCTTTTATAGTATTGTTTGAAGAGGAAGGTATCTCTTCATTTGTCTCTCTGGTTACAACTTTAGTGTTTAGGTTAGAAATGAAACAATATATTGGGCTCATTAGAAATACTAATATTTATTATTAGTNGTCTGAGATTTTATTTTCTTTTATAGTATTGTTTGAAGAGGAAGGTATCTCTTCATTTGTCTCTCTGGTTACAACTTTAGTGTTTAGGTTAGAAATGAAACAATATATTGGGCTCATTAGAAATACTAATATTTATTATTAGTATTTTTTATTAAAAATACTAATATGGCCATGTCCTCATCGGGCCCTGCATTTTAATGGTAAATAGTTTTGAAAGTTAGATGCACTTTTTTAATTTCATTCTCATATTAGTTTATTTTTTTATAATTTTAAATGTAATTTATATTTTAAAAACAAAATATTATAATTAGTTTTGATGTACATTTTTCTAATTTTATTTTAATATTAATTTATTTTTTTATAATTATTTTTATAATTTTAAATGTAATTTATATTTTAAAAACAAAAAATTATAATTAGTTTTGATGCAAATTTCTCTCATTTTATTTTCATATTAATTTATTTTTTTATAATTTTAAATGTAATTTATATTTTAAAAACAAAAAATTATAATTGTATTTAAATCGTAATATATATATATGATTTAATTTAAAATTTTAGCATGATTTGTTATTAATATTATTTATTTTATAAATATATTTTAAAAATTTAATATAATTTATGTTTTATATATTTATTTATAATTTTTATTGTTTAAATCATGTTATAAGTTGTTGTTTTTTTAATGTTAATTGGGTATAGTTTAAGTTGTTATTTTCTTTATTTGGATTTGAATTTTATTTGATAATGAAGGAGAAAGTCTGATATGACACTAACATACTTCTTTGTGGATGTTCTGGAGCCCATAGGGTTATGGGTATATAATTAACATTCCCAAATGATGTGTTCACAATCATTCTCAATCTTAGTCTCTCTAGTGTCCCTTACATAACAAGTTACCACTATTTCTTTTCTTCACATATATCATTACCATTATCATTATTTGGATTATTTCTTCTGCTTCACTTGTATCATTACCATTATCATTATTCAGGGAGCAGAAATCAAATAAACCATTTTAGTCCATGATGCACAACTATGTCAGAAGATGGAAAGGATGCATGAAGAACATTTTTCATTCAAACCAAATAAACCTAGAGATTTTACCATCTATTAAATTGACTTCAATGCAACATAAATTTCCATATTTAAAGTTCAATGCAACAAAAAATTAGTGTTTAAAATATATATGGATTAATATTATTTTAAATTATTACTTAGATTAAGACAACTTAGATTGACACAACCAGGCTTAGCAAACAAGGATTACAACCACCCAAAATTATATGAGTATTGACTTTTAACCACTTCCAAAAAAAACTTATTCAAAATACTGAACACTTTTTTATTTTTCTTTTCCTTTCAAATACTAATTAGATAAATTAGATTGAGAACATATTATAACTGTCTTTTGCTCACTTTTTTGAGTTCTTTTTTTTTAGATTACTCTTTAAATTTTAAATTTTCTTTACTTTATCTTTCAAAATGCCCATCCCTTATAAATAATTTTTTTTTAAATTAAGAGACAAAGTTGTCATGTCTAGGTGTACACAAGTCATTCATAGTAAACTGGAGTAGATAGAACATATCAAAACACATGCACTTTTTCAAAATGAACATGTCTTGATTCATGGTAGAAGGTTGTCTTCAAAATAGTGGTCCACTTCTATCATTTTAATTGCAATATTTTTATGGTTCTCATTAACAACAATACTATGAAAACCTTTCTTGATTTACTTAGACATT
>ML813208.1:173629-220267 GCA_009831015.1 Picea engelmannii
AAAATTTACAAACTTCCATGTCTATTTTTTTAACAAGATCCAAAGTGCATATTTACTTTGTGAAATTCACAAAAATGTCATTATCCAACCACCATCCAACTTGGATTACAAAAACATAATGTAACAAGTCCAAGTTAGTTATGTCAAAAGTTTGTTTTAAATTGATTTTCACAATATGAATTATGTAAATGCTACTCCGTATAAAAATCAAATCATCAACATATGGAAAAAGGATGATGTGATTGTTGTACACTTAGTGGTTGAAATCAAATCATCAATATATAGAAACAAGGATGAATAAATTATTATTAACATGTTTGATGTGCAAGTTGTGGTAAGATTGACATTTTGTGTAACCATTCTCAACAAGGTACTGATCCAATTTTCATCCATTAACTTGGCTTAGTTCTAAAAAGTCATTCAAATGGTGTTTGAATTTGTTATCATCCAAGATATAAATGATTTTACCTATCACCACATTTGGAATGACAGTCTCCCATGTAATTGAAGTATGTTGATTAACATATAATTATTGAAGAATTATACCAAATTTATATAAATTAAACACTTTGAAGATAAAAGTTGAAGTAGTTCAATCATTTTATCAACTAGCATAGCCCTCTAACTAATTCCCAAATAATTTAAGGATGTTCTCATTTTAATAAAAAGATCAAAATATTGTAGTTAACGTTATATTTTTTCATTCTACTTGAATTATAATTCAACACTTAATTAAAAAAGAGTCTTAACAAGAAGAAAAAATAAAGTTTGAATTTATCATTTCATTTTAGCAATACAAAGAGTTGACTATCAGCGAATTGTAGGCCATGCAAAATAATTTTATTAATACTTTTGGAAAATTCCATTCTTATGGTTAATAATTATTCCATTCCCACTCCTTGTGACTTATATAGTCTTATGATGTCTTTATTATAATGTTTCTGAGTCAACATTCTACCATTTTGCTTTCATGCCATGCAAAAAAATGCACTATAGTGCATTACTTGCACTAAGAAAGAAAGAAGCATGTTTAGATGCTTTGTCAATATAACCATTTTTAACTCTTCTCATATCAATAAACTTTGTCAAAATAAAATATCATGCCTAAATATTGCATTTGTAAACATCCTTCATAATTATATGCTATATAATACATGTGTTTGTCCTCCATATGTGATGAATTCCTCTTGTTTCATATAGTGTACCAAAATATTATAGTATTTGCAACAAAAAAGATAAACACAACAATTTCCCTACATAAAACCACAATTTTATCATTTTTCTTACTTTTCTTCACATCATCATTTTTGTTACTATGCACAACACCCTTTCATTACTTAGACATTTCCATTAATCTGTTTAAGGAGTATGCTAGTTTATTATTATTTTAATAAATTATATTAAATGAACAACTCTATTTTGGTATACTCAATAATTAATTTACAACACCTATATTATACCTAAGAGTAATTCCATTAATCATCATCATATTATATTAAATAATGATTTAAAACAATATCGTAAGTGTGTTTTTAAAGTGAAAATAATTTTTTTTAACTAAATATTACATAAATATCTGTGTACAACTCAAATTCGAATATGAGAAAACTGAGCCTCACAATAATACGATCAAAACCTTGCAATATTACAAAGAAAAGTAACGACAAGCATGGCTTTTGACGGTTTTAAGTGCCCTGTACGTGCTTACAGACAAACTATGTGAAAGTGGGCCAGGCGAGTACGGTGCTGGCTTTTGGTATTTCTCCCCTCTCGAATCGATTCGGCCTTCGTCGACAAAAATCCAGTTAGACTCTTCAGAATGGACAGGTTAATCACGAGAATTCATGCAATGGACGCACGGCGATAAGACAATCATATAACGTTGGATGGATCTAAGTTCTGTGGACAGTAGGAGCTGTGCAGAAAGTATATTGCTGTTGTTCACAGTTCATGGCAGAATGTCTGGTCCCTTAATAGGGCCCACGGCAGAACCTTCTCCGGTCGGGAGGCTTGCACCTTTCTGGTTTTTTTTTTTCCCTGTCCTATAAATTTCGTTGGGTTCTTCACCAGAAACTGCACCTTGAGAAAATACCATTCTGCAATTATAGAAGTGGATTGATCAATCATGGCCGCCTCTATGGTCTCTCTGCTAGTCATTGTACTCCTCGGCACTTTTGCGCTTGAGCCCACGTTTGCTCAAGACTTCTGCGTAGCAGACTTGTCGTCGGAGCTCACTCCGAGCGGTTATCCTTGCAAGCCGGCTTCGTCTTTAAACTCGGATAGTTTTGTGTTCACCGGATTGGAAACAGCCGGGAACGTGAGCAACAATATCGGTGCTGCTGTAACTCCCGCCTTCTCGGCGCAGTTTCCTGCAGTGAACGGCCTTGGCGTGTCGATCGCGAGGCTCGACATTGCGCCCAATGGTGTGATTCCATTGCACATCCATCCAGGAGGAAATGAGATTCTGCTGGTTGTGAAAGGTGTGATAAATGCGGGATTCATATCCTCGAGCAATGTTGTCTACAGCAAAACGTTGAACGTAGGAGATCTGATGGTATTTCCCCAAGGTTTGCTTCATTACCAGATCAATGCGGGGGAGTCTACTGCCATTGCATTCGCTTCCTTTAGCAGCCCTATTCCTGGATTACAAATTGTTGCCCTTTCTCTCTTTGCCAGCAATCTTCCATCTGCTGTCATCGAGAAGACTACGTTTCTTGCGGATTCTGAGGTCAAGCGGCTTAAGGCTTTCTTAGGAGGCAGCGGTTAGGCTACTAAATGATATATATATTCAGTTAATTATATCGCTGTCCCCAGTTTTTTCCTTCCTGTGTAGCTAGCTTCAACTGATCTGATGTTTCTGTTAGATTTAGGATTGTGTGCGTCTTCTGATTACATTAAATCTGTAAGCTTTATGTTGAGTTAATATGGTTGCTGCTTGTCTGTTGTATTGCATACTGTAGTAATGTATTATTACATTCTAGTCAGTTGTCTTCCGAATCAAGTCAGACTCTTGTCGAAATCCCAATCTGTACTGAAAGTTTGATCGTGATTTATATATATAATATTGCTGTAATTTCTCTCTAGAGTTCGACAAGCGATTGGCAAAATCTTACTCTCACGCAATTGTTGATATTAAGAGCTCAGAGATTTATGGTAAGAAATGTAATCGTAATTTACTAGTATAACCATGGTTTCATGGTTCTGGTTGATGTGAATGCTGAAACGAAATATTGGGGATTTCATCCCTCCCATTTGTTTGTAAAACAATCACGGTAATGTGTTTTCTGGTATTGGTAGTAATGAATTTGAGTTCAGAGTGGCTGTGTTAATACTGTAATGAATTTGAGATCAGAATGGCTGTGTTAATAAAGTAATGAATTTGAGATCAGAGTGGCTGTGTTAATACAGTAATGAATTTGAGATCAGAGTGGCTGTGTTAATGCAGGAATGAATTTGAGTTCAGAGTGGCTGTGTTAATAGAGCAATGAATTTGAGTTCAGAGTGACTGTGTTAATACAGGAATGAATTTGAGTTCAGAGTGGCTGTGTTAGTACAGTAATGAATTTTAGTTCAGAGTGGCTGCGATAATACAGTAATGAATTTGAGTTCAGAGTATGAATTTGAGTTCAGAGTGGCTGTGTTAATACAGTAAAACGTCAGAGTGGCTGTGTTAATATGTTAGAAATAATAGATGTGTCTGTTTAACCATAGACAATATTAGCAATATTGTCACCCAACCATAGGCCTAAGCCAGTCTGGAGCACCTTAACTTTGACAGAGAATGATTCTGGAAGTAAACTAATACTCAACCAAGGCTAAAGCACCAAGCAAAGATAACCAAGATTGATCAGAAAGTCCAACCATAACCAATAGAAAGTAGCCTAAACCAAGAATACAGATTGGAGCAGCTGAGGCTGCAGCTACTCCCCATACTTGCCCACTAGCCCAGTTTCTGCAGTGCGCACTTCTTCACTGCTAAAATTTAGAGCTGTGTGTACAAAATGAGGTCTGGCTACTTGTATTTATACTGTTTCCTGAGCTGTCTGGGCCAATTTCTCATTCTGGAGGCTAAATACTTAGTATTAAATGTTTACTTGAGGGGACTTGTCTTCTAGGGTTAGGTTTAATGCTTTAGGGTTTCTTCTTGCTTCCTGGAATATTCTATTCTAGTCAGGTGGAGGTAAATACCTTCAGCAACTACCATAATATCAACAAATACAGTAATGAATTTGAGATCAGAGAGGCTGTGATAATACAGTAATGAATTTGAGTTCAGAGTGGCTGTGTTAATACAGTAATGAATTTGAGTTCAGCCACAGTAATGAATTTGAGTTCAGAGCGACTGTGTTAATATAGCAATGAATTTGAGATCAGAGTGCATGTGATACAGTAATGAATTTGAGTTCAGAGTGGCTGTGTTAATATAGTAATGAATTTGAGATCAGAGTGACTGTGTTAATACAGTAATGAATTTGAGATCAGAGTGACTGTGTTAATATAGTGAATCATTTTCTGTTGTTGGATTTACTATGACAGCGGCCGAATCACTTCTCATTGAGGAATTCTTGGACTTACATTATTTAGTGATTTAGTATTAGAAGCGGAGGAATCAATCCTGATCTAGGAATCGATATGTGGTCACAACTACAGTACTTTTCTTGGTAAGCAGCCACAACTCTTCCTCCTGCATTGTGGTGGAAAGATTCATTAAATCTGAATCCGTCCCGTAATTCCTGACCTATTAAGAAAATTATTAAATCTAAGTGTATATAATTAAGTTTGCACTTATCGAATACCTCTAATCGACGTAATTACAGATAAACTTACACACGGTCGTATATCTATTAGGTGGAATAAACCATCTAACCTTCAACAGTTCACGTTCTCTTATCTATTTTAAAGCAAGGTCGTATAACATTCTGAATTTGCATGTTCGCTGTTTGTTTCTATAGTTACTTGTATGTTCAAATACATTCATTATATCTAATTTGCTTATCATGTTGTTAGCATAGAAAGAAATCCATAGAAGTATCTTCTACTTAAATTAGGTTAATTGTACGTTCAAATACATTCATGATATCTAATTTGCTTATCATGTTGTTAGGATAGAACGAAAATCCATAGAAGTATCTTCTACTTAAATTAGGTTAACGAACTTTAATTAATACTACTTAATACAGTAAAAGTTCTAAATTTTTGTWTTYTTTTTTTTCAAGTAATGTGATTGTTGATTGAAATTACAATTTAACAGTGTTTTTTTTTWTAKTATAAATWAATTTAGCATTCTTAAAAAYCCCTCTAAATTTCTAACTTATTTTTAAACAAAATCCAAAAAAAAMATTAAACTTTTAATCTATGTCAAATGCAAAGTGAATATAATAAAGTTATTYTATTGTCTAATTTTGAACTTTTAAAAATAAGTAGAAAGGAAAGAGATAAAGCTGTCTATAAAAGGAATAACAGACACTACTTCAATAATAACTTATTTTWAAACAAAATCCAAAAAAAAATTAAACTTTTAATCTATGTCAAATGCAAAGTGAATATAATAAAGTTATTCTATTGTCTAATTTTGAACTTTAAAAATAAGTAGAAAGGAAAGAGATAAAGCTGTCTATAAAAGGAATAACATACACTACTTCAATAATAGAAGGAGGAAGCTTAAAAGTTGAAGAGATCAAGCAACCATGGAGAGGTAGTGGTATACACAACCTTATCAAAGAAAAATAAGCAAACAAGGCTATAGTAACTTCACAAATTACTGGAATTAATTAGTAAGCCCCTATGATACAATTACCAGAATTAATTAGTATGGTTATGATCAAGATAATGAGAATATGTATTGATGTTTAGTGTGGAATCTAACAAATGGAATTGTATAAATGGTTAACATTTCATTATATTATGTTTAAGGGTTTAAGGTTGTTAAATCTTTTTTTTTTGTATGAAGAAGAAGAATTTTATCTATTCAAAATTTTAATTTTAATTAATTGAATTTTTAAAAAAATTAATAAAAACTTTAACTTTTTTTTATTGGTAAGTCTTGATAAACACAAAGTTGACCTAATAAAATTGAGCAATACATATAAAAGTTTTTCACTAAAAATTGAGCAATACACAAACCTCAAGACATATATGCTATTTCAGAGTATTGTCTACATGTTTTAAGTTTTGGTATTTTTGGTCTAAATCCAGTAATAAATATCTGAGTTAAATGTCAATTTTCTGTTGTTTAAATTGCATTTTTGAATGCATAAATGGATTCAGCTAAAAAACCTTTGGAGCTCTTGAATTATCTGTATAACAAATCATTAGGACACTCTAATTATCTACATAACAAATAATTTCTTATCTGATTTCAAGTAAAATTAAATAGATAATATCCTAGGAAAAAGGTCAAAAAATAAAGCTTTTCATTAAAAAAAATAAAATAAAAAATAAACAAGAGAAATAATTACAAAGTAGATAATCCCTATCTAATTCATATTTCTAAAGATTCACTAATAAAAATAATAACTTAATATTAAAAATAAATAGTGCTAATCAAAATCCCAAATAAAACAAAGGATTGGAAATTTCACATTTCCCAAATTGAAAAAGATTTGGAAACAGGAACCACGGAATACAAACACAACCACTACTTCGGGGGATACAGATTCCGCAGTTGAGAGTGAAATGTTTTCCCTAGTGAAGGAAGACGTCATTTTTCATGAAGCCATTGAGTTTTGAACTTCCTTTCTCCAAATTAGCAATTTCTTTTGGAGCTTTGGAATTCACTTTCATAAAAGGTATAAGGTATTTACAGTGTCTGTTGAAACTTTGTAGCTGTGTAAAATAATTGTAAATATTAGAAGTTTATAAAAAACAAGGTTTATATGTATTTAGTTTAAGATGTTTGTAAATATTAAAATCTATACCTAATAATTAATGAAAAGTATTTTTAATTGAATATTATTAGAATTTGGAAAGAAAATGTTAATTAAATTATTATTTTTTTTTAATTTTTCATATTACAATTACACTCAATCCACTTTACGGAATTAAAAAAAAAAAAAAAAAAAATTAATGTTAAAATTTTTAAATATAAAATTAAATTTTGGAATTTAAAAAAAAAAACAAATATATAAATTAAATATAATTTTGTCAATCTTAAAAAGATTGATCTTTTACCAGCTTATAAGATTAAAATAATAATTTTCTTGTTTACTCACCTACTTAAGTAATTCCTCAATTCCTTTGTTCGGATGTTTAAAATCCTTCTTTTACTTGTAAATTTCCTCAAACATAATCTGTTCTCCTTTTTACTTACAACAATAACACTTCATCATTATGTGACACAATTTCTAAATTGAATTAAATGATATAATTTTATCATATTTATTAGCCAATGACTTGGTATTTTGTGACTTTAACATTTTTAGCATGTAACTATTTGAACACTTGGACGGACACATAACATAACTTAGCAATGCAATCTTGGACAAAACAAATAATGAGAGAAGATATTAGGTTGTCAAGGGCGTACAGGTGGCATTCCGCGAACCCTAGGTGTTGTTCATGTCAACCTCTTACGTATTTGTCTTTCTAACACATCATTATATGACATCATATAATTAACAATTTAGTTATTTACATTTACTAAATAAATAACTAAAGATTAATGTTATTTATTTTGAATATTAATTGTATCTTTTTTAAGAATAAATGGAATAGAAGTTAATAATTTATTAAAAGGTGAGCCACTTTTCATATTTGGCACTGCTTGGATAGTGTTGGGAGGGAGACACTTCTGCTTATGGATTCACTATGGAAAAGCTGGTGTTGAACCTTGAAGTTCAAAAGAGAGCCCAGTTAGAGTTAGAGCATCTTGATGTCAAACATGAGAACATTCTCCTAGGTGATAAATTTAGAGCGAAGCTATGAAATTTCGGGCTATTGAAAATCATGCACCAAGCACAACATAGCCAAATTCTGACTGGAATGAGAGACATTTTGGTCTATAGCACGCTTTAATGGCTTATGGAAGTGTAAGCGAACAAACAAAGTTTACAACTTGGGCATCATGTTACTAGAGCTCGTGTCTGGGCACCAGGGTGTAGACCCCTCATCTTTGGTGGAAGATTTTTATCTTCTTGTTGCAACAATTCAACCAATTCCCAAGTGTATGAGACCGTGGTTTCCTTTGTTTGCACATAATTAATCAAATAAATATATTATATATGATTCAATTGTGTAAGAAGCACATTCACCACCAATAGATTAAGATGAACTTGTAGTTGTTGGCCTTTAGAAAACAACCCCTAGATGTATGATTATTGGAATGGACCATGTCGTACAAGGCCATGGATTCCTTTGCTAGCACACAATTAGGCAAAGAAACATATTCCAGGTTACGTCCATTGTTGTAGAAAAGTTATGATCTGAATTGGATCTAAGCAAGAAACATATTCCAGGTTACGTCCATTGTTGTAGAAAATTTATGATCTAAATTGGATCTAAGCAAGAAATAATTGGCTAATGCACAAACTTTTTACGAGTAATAGCATGGGAAAAGTTTGAGGCTTGGGATAAAGAATGGACCTGTCTGTTGGCATGAAGGGTCAAATACCATCATGACCTACATCCACAAATGCACTCAATCAAAACTTAAGGTAAGCGACAGGAGATGAGTATGAAAGAAAAAGAAAAAAAAAATGCATTACAGAAATACCTCTCTACACTCATAAAAGACAAAAGAGAAAGAAATGAAGGGAGGAGAACCGAACTTGGGGAAACTAAAGAGTCAGGGATGCCTGACTTTTTACCTATCCCCTCGACCTCCTATATGCTAGTTCTTGGTGATGAAGAATGGGTTCTTTTGGGGCGAAGATAGGGAGGATGTTGTAGAGACTTCACTGAGAAGTCACAAGCTGAACTAGAGAGCTTGTAATCATGCACATAACTGAATAATAAAATCATGGCCAAAGCCAATTGAATGTTGGTTTTCCGATTTGGGTTTCCGAGGTAAAATATCGTCTTATAATTTGTTTTATTTTGCTTCATCTATGTGTTGAGTAACTGGTTGATTCAATTTGTCTTGTGTAGTTCAATTAAAAAAAAAATTGTTGGTAATCCATGAAAATTAGGATTATTTCTCTTGCTAATATGGTTATGGGTAAGAGCTAGCCAATATTATGTTTTCTTCTCTGGGTGAAGTTCTACTTAATCTCATTTCAGAGAGGTCGCATCCTATCCCAATTTGCTAATTGTTCTACACCATTGATTTTCCTTCACAAAAGGTATCCACAACCCTTGTCATAGAGTCGTTTGGTAAAACTTTCTGAATAGAGATTTATCACTCCTTCTAGTCATGCTTATGGTTGTTTCTCTTTTGTTGAGTATTACATGAAAGCAGTACCTCAATTGTCAACGTATCCATTTTTGGGTTTTACATTCGGAGACTCTGTTGATTTTCTCACTCCCTTACGTTTTGTTTGTAGTCCAAACTTGTGTATGGAACCTAAGAAACGAGGAGAAATCCCCTATGCACATCTCTTTTCTTTCTAAGTCTGCATATGGGACCCTAGGATGAGAAGAAATCCCACACGCATCTCTTTTTTTTATGATTTTGTGTATGGGACTATAGGACAAGAAGATATCCCACACGTATCTCTCTCGCTATCTAAGTATGTGTATGGAACACTAGGAAAAAAATAAATCCCTCACGCACCTCTCTCGTTGTCTAAGTTTGAGTAGGGAACCCTAGGGCGAGGAGAAATCCTCACGCACCATTGTTTCACTATCTAAAATTGTGTGTGGAGCATTTCACTGAGGAGGAAAACCCCGCACATCATTTATTTATTGTCCAAGTGGTCAGGTGGAACCCTAACACAAGGAGAGACCTTCCTAACGCTTCCCTTTCCTAATATTCACTTTGAACAGTCTTCACTCTATTATGGGTGTTTAGGTAGAGAGTCTCGAATATACTCATTAATGCCATCACCTTTCATTATGGATTTGAGTGTTAGACCATAGGTGAGCTAGGTAATAATGTTTTACTGAGGAGAATTGGTCGTATTGAACAAAATGGTTGGAGTTTGTTGAGAATAGTCCTTTGGTGGGTGGATTCAGTACAATAGATGCAACAAATAATATTAATTACTTTGGAGTCCTTGTCGATGAAGTGGTTCGGCTATGAGCTTGCTATTTACGGATCAGATGGTAACATAGAACTGAGTTTGAATATCTAGTGTGACCTATATTTTAAGTACATGTAGTGGCTAGAGGATAAGTGGATAGGATTTGTTGCCAATTTTAGAGTGAAGTAGAGCACCAAACATGGCTAGTGAATATCAATTTAGAAATGTGGATGAAGATCCTAGAGTGAGGTTGTACAAAGTTGAGAGGGGCATGGCCACACTAACATCAATGGTGTCACATCTATTGGCAGTGAAATCTAAGGAAACTCCATCAATAAAGCTTTTTCAGGGTGAACCCAAAAGAGAAGAAATGAAGCCAGAGGCAAAATGGAAGGTTGAACCAGAGATGGGGAAATGTAGCAATAGTAAGACACATGTGCCTTTCCATGTGGAGGCCAAGGTGGACATCAAACCATATGCAATAAGGGGATTCCATCAAACTGAACCAATGGCTACAACATATAGAAGTATACTTCAATGTGCACAAAGTAACATGAGAGAAAAATACTACATTTGCTCGTTTGAAGCTTGAAGGACACGCCTTGGAATGGTGGGAGAGTGATGTAGTAGGAAGAACATTGGAGAATGACCCACCAGTCACGGAAAGGGAAGTATTCAAGAACATGATCAAAGCACAGTTCTACCCAATCGTATATGAGAAACACCAACATATAGTTTGGCATTATTTTAGGTAGAGACAAGGAAAACGAGTGCATGAATTTACCACTGAATTCAAGAAGAGAGCCATCCAAATGGGAGTCTCACTCAAAAGTCCTGAAATTTTGATCAATTATGTGGGGGAATTGCTACCATGGATTCGACATCAATTGATGTTGTTAAGACATGTTGACGCTTGAATCTGTCAGGACCAAAATGAAAACCTCACGAGGATATGAATCCATGTACGTTTTTATAGAGGTGGTACTCCTCTTTGGATTATGGTATTCTTTAATAAATTTAGATCTAAAAAATATATAGGACCATAAGATGGTCCAATCTTTATGCTCAAATAAAGATAAAAAAATGCTTAAAGATAAAAGATTTATTTTAAGAGAATTCCTAAGAAAGGACTAGGAGCCTCACACATCACACATTGCACACATTGCAGAAAATAAAAATAATTTCCTCACATCCATCATAGTGAAAATAAAGATTTATGATCACACATAAAAATAAAAGAAGATGGTCCAGACGCATAAGAGAACTTTTATAGAGTAAATACTTGCATGGCTCAAAATAAGATTATGATGAATCAATTTCAAATACTTTATACTCAGTGCTCATAGTTATAAAATACAGTCAAAATTGATCCCGACTTAGTTCTCTTGGGATTTCTCAAAAAATAATAAAGTTTGTTACAATACTTTGAAATGTCGAGCAGTAGAATCTGGAAAGTTCAAACAAAGAGAAAGTTATCATAATTTGGTTAAAGCTTTCTATTCAAAGAAGAAGAATAACTAGATGAACACTGATAAAGAAAGAAGAATGTGATCAGTATGAACTTACTATGATGGTATCTCTCTCGTTATTTGTTTTTTGTTGCTTCCTTTATATTCTTGTTGGTTGCAGTTGGATACCGATCACAACTTCCTCTGTTGGAATCTCATAAATCTTGGTAATTGAAGCATTCAACCATTCTTGAATAAAGTCCCTTAATGGATCAATGATCACTTCTTGTTTTATCTTAATATTAAATAGCTCCTTTTCAATCTCCCTAAGATCAATGGACAAATTTTGTAATATATTTTCAATGTCTTCATTCTTATTTGTATATTCAACAAGCCAACTGTCAATGTCATCATGTTTGAATTTCGTCATTTTTTCAAGCTTTTCAATTGATTTCCATTTTAGTCCTTCAATTTTCTCTTCAAAATCCTGCTGAGTCATGAGCATGGAGTTTGAAAGATACTTAGGATATGAAACTTCAATGGAAGTTCCATCAATGTCCAAATATGCTTCATTTTCCCTCCTTGATAAGTCAGTCAATTGGGTTATTAGACCTTTTAATACATTAATTTGTTCTATCCAGCAAGATTACAATTGTTTGATGCGGCTCGGAGAAGGTATATTTTATTTTTTTCTCGTATTCTTTGTCATTGCCCCAACTCTAGTTGTGAATATCACAACTCCATCAGTATAGAACCCTTCATCAATTTTTACATCTGAATTTAAATACTCCTTGGTGTTTTGAATTCTTAAACCAAGAGAATCGAAACTATTTGACATATCCCATAGTTCTACAATTAATGACATTCTCTTTTTAATATTTTGTTCAACAAAATGTTGGGTGGTCATGATTAAACCAGAAATTCCTTTGACCCTCAAACTTGATTCTGGGTTTTCTTGAATACCCTTTCTAGGATGAATCATGGCAACAGGAGAAGCTAGAATAGGTGGAGGCATGAGGGTTGCCTCCAATTCTTTGATTCTTTCTTTCAACTAAGCATTCTCTTCTTCCATGTGTGTGATTGAAACATCGAAGGAGTCTCCTGTAACTCTATGAATGGATGATAATTTTGAAGGCAACATATCTCGTGTGTCAATGGTGGTCCATAGCTTACCGATCTTACTTTTTGTGGTTCTTTTAAAAACTAATCTTTTAGACTCCTTATCAAAATATGCATTATGTACAACAATTGTCTCCTCGTCAGAAAACGTTTCATCATGGATCATGAGTGCAGAGACAGGTTGTACATTCGCTCGAGTTGATACTTCAACATCTGGAAAAGTAATGTTTTCAATATCCACATCTAAGTCCATGTTATCTAATAATAAGTCATCTTCCTGAGCATGCATTTCAGTCCCTTCTTGTTGTTAACTGGTTCTTTTTCTTTTGACCTTCAGTTTATGGGGATTTTCTAGGTTCCCTTTAGGAGGGTTCATGTCTTCATCATCCCCGAAATTAGTGCTCTTGATTTTTCTCACATGGGATGTTCCTGGTTGTGGATTTTCCTTTGGCAAGGCACTCCTCCTAGAGACAACTGGTGATTGATCACTTTTGTCATTTGAGGGTCTACCTCTTTCTTTATAATGCATTTTTATGCTTATGATAGTTTCTATGTCTTCTAAATCTCTGTCGGCTTCTTGGTCACTAGGATGGTGATTGTCATTTTCTTCTTCTTTACTAATGGTTGATTTTAAAAATACAGGGCCAAGCCCAACTAAAAGCAAGTGATTATAAAAAAGGTGGTTTGGGTCAAAACCTTGGACTTATTCTACAAATTTTAGGTCGAACTTCTCAAAATAAGCAGGATATTCATCAATTTTGGAAATTCCCCAAAGAAGAATTTCACTAACTTTCCATGGAAGAGGTATGAACCTATTTTTCATTTTCTCAGACAATATATGAAACCAAATTTTATATTGTTGGGATATTTCAATGACAAACAATTTGTTAGATATATAATAGGGAAGGAAAATGGGTTTCTCAATAGAGCAGAAAACCTTGATAATATTATAATTTTCCATTTTTTCCAGAACTCCTCTTCCCTTCAGAAAAGATGCAGCTTCCAACGACAATCAGTAAGTGTCTTCCTCAAATAATAATTTCTTGAATTTAGATATGAAATCTGAATACACCTCATAAAAATGATGGTCGACCCTTTGCTTCCATAAATCATGGTGCCACATAGTTACATGGTCGAATTTTATTTTGATTCTCTGGACAATGTTTAAGTCCTCAAAAGTATGACAATATGTAATGGAAAATATCAAATAAGATGACATGTAAAATCTTTTATCATACTTGAAATTACTGAGTTGTGCAGTGATTTCATTTGAGATTATATTTTCCCAGTCGAAGATATAATTTTCATGCACAACGAAATGTAATATATACAATGTCAGTCGAGGAATTATTTTTGTAGAATCATGGCCAACAATTTGAGTAAATAATTAGGCAATTTCCTTATAGGGATCCTTTAAAGAACTCACCTGAATTCGTAATATGTCTTCAGGCATTGTGGTAGGGTCATGCAAATATTCCTGGAGAAGCTCCAATACAGTATTCTTTCTTTTTAGGAAGTTTCTCGCTTCCTCTCCTTTGTAGACCAGGTTTGACTCTGGTAATTTCAGCATTTATCTAAATATTGAAGGTGTTAACGAGATAGGAGAACTATTCTGCAATGAAACAACTCTTCCGTTTTGAATGAGTTTATCGACACACCAGGTGATGAAGTCCTTGCACTCAAATACTTCTAGAACAAAGCCGAAAATAATTAATCCTGACGTCTGTACTTTGTTGTTTTCTCTATCCAACAATTTCGAGTAATACCAGTAGGAACACGACCAATGATAATTTTGATCTTCTCTAGCAAAGAGGTTAAGGGTATCCCCACAGAACAATTGTTTTCTCATGGTTGTCCCAGCGAAGCTTGCTGTATTTTCTTGAGCTATTACTTTGCACAGTAAAGTGAACTTGAGTTAGATTTATTTTATGGAAACATTAACTCAAAATAACTATTAATATCCTCGGCAACAACATTATTAATTAACGACCACCTTAACAATAAATTTAGTAGTTGGGTCCGTAGGGATACACTAAATTTGACAGCAAACAATGTGAAGGGACAGGTAATGGTGGAGCATTGGGGTTGGCAACTCGTATGAAAAGGGAGATATGCAAGTCCAAAGATATGCAAGTCTGAAAGTTCGAAAGTATGGAATGGATAACTAACAAAAAGTGTTGAGCGAACAATGGAGAGAGTGGAAGTGTATCACGTAGTTCCGCAAGTCTGAAAGTCTGAAAGTCTGAGATACAAAATAATTCTAAGTGTTGAGAAGACTTATGTATAAGTGAATGGACGAGAGTGCAAGTGTGATAGTCTACGAGTCCGAAGGTTCGTGAACATGCAAATGAATAAGTATAGTAACCAAGAAAAGGAAAAAAGAAGGGATAAAAGAAAAAGGGAAAAGAGAAAATAAAGAATGGGGGACGAAAGGGTATTAAAAGAGGTGGGAAAATAGAATAATGGAGGGGAAAAAGAAAAGAACGAAATGGGTTCAACCAGACCAAAGACAATTGATGAAGCTAGTGTATAGGCATAGTACCTCGAAGGAGATAAGAAGAAGAAAAAACCAAACACACTCAATAAAAAATAATTGTAAGAGAAGAAGAGGAAGAGAAAGAATAAAAAGAAGTGGAATGAGAAGAATAGTGTGGCAGCAACGTAGGAAACAACCTCTTCTACCAAGCAATTCAAAGGTTGCAACCGAAAGGGACATATTGAAAAAGAATGTTGGAAATTGCACCCTAAGAAGCAGCCCAAGCATTTCCAAAAGAAGAAGAAAACAATGCTAAGTGCGGATGTTGAGGAGAGGGTGGAAAACACCTCATACCTATAAGGGAAGATTAGTTTCACCAACATGCAAAAGGAAGTGGCAATATTCAGTTATAGCCACAGGGAGGATAGGTGATGATCGAATTGTTTTGCATTAAAATCCACATGAAACAGAACATTGTGGATTGTTTGTTTGATCCTAGTTCAGAGTCCAACTTAATCTCTACACAATTGGTTGAGAAGCTTGGGCTAGAGACACAGGACCATCTGCAACCATGCCCCTTGGGATGGGTAAGGAAGGATATGGAATTGAAGGTAAGAAAGAAATGTGGATTCAAATTCACCATCAACCAGAACTATGTTGAAAAAGTGGTTGCAGATGTGGTCCCCTTGGATGTATGCAAAGTCATCTTGGGAAGCCCATTTTTGTATGTGAGGGTTGTCATCTTTAGGAGTAGAGATAACCAATATAAATTGGTCAAAGAGGGAAGATAATATGCCATGAATTCACACAAGGACAAATCCAAAATCTCTCTAATCAACACTCATCAGGCTAGAGAATCATGGGCAGTATGAAGAAATTTCTCATATTGTTTTTTAAGAGAAGGAAAACAACAAGGAGAAGAAAATTGGTTGGAGATGAAGGAATCCCTGGAAGGATGTAGTGGCAAGTAGCACTAACAACTACAATGATTGATATAATCCTATAGGGAAGTGTTCTAGTAGATTCAGGATGGAGTGCCACCAAAGTGCGATGTTGAACATGAGATTCAGTTGGTTCCAGACTCACCACTTTCAAACATAGGGTTGTATAGGCAGTCCATCATCGAAGCAGATGAAGTGAAGAATCAATTGAATAAACTGTTGGAGAAAGGAGTCATTAGATCCAGTACATCGTCATGCAGCTCACCCATCATTATGGTGCCAAATAAATATGAAATCTAGAGAATGCTCATTGACTATCGTGCCATGAACAAGATTACCATCAAGAATCGATATCCTTTGCCAAGGATTAATGACTTGTTGGATCAGCTGCAATAGGCCAAGTGCCTCACCAAATTGGACTTAAAATATGGCTATCTTCAAGTAAGGATCAAAGTGGAGGATGTGTGGAAGACAAAATTTAAAACATGACAAGGTTTATGCGAATGGTTGGTAATGCTTTTTGGTTTATGCAATGCACCTACAACTTTTATGAGACTCGTGAATGATGTGTTATGCCCCTTCATTGAATCTTTTGTAATTGTATATCTAGATGGAATAATAATCTTTAGAAACACATGGAAAGAGCACTTTTGACATGTGACGCGGGTACTTGAGACCCTAAAGAAGAATTAGGTGATCGTCAACTTGAAAAAATGTGAGTTTGGGAAGATGACCTTGATTTATTTTGGACACATGATCGAAGGTGTAGAGTTGAGAGTGGAACTAGAAACGATTGTAGCCATCACACAATGGCCCATTCCCACTAGCATGACAAAGGTCTGGGGTTTTATTGGAGTAGCCCAATATTTGAGGAAAATTATCATAAATTTTTCCACAACAACAGCACCATTACATGTCTTGACTACCAATAGGAAGATTTTTCATTGGGCAAAACAACAACAAAGAGCATTTGAATATTTGAAGAAAAAAATCAGCAATGCTCTGGTCCTAGCTATGCCCAATTTGCAAGAACCTTTTAAACTAGAAACTAATGTTAGTAGATATGCATTAAGAGCGGTGCTAATGCAAGGAGGGAGGCCTTTATGCTACCATTTAGAGTTATTTCATGGAGCGGTTCTTGACTACCCCACATATGATAAAGAACTCTTTGTGATTGTTTAGACAGTGAAGAAGTGGAAGCATTACTTACTTGGAAAAGAGACCACTATACACATGAATCATCATCCAATTCTGTATCTATAGAGATAGAACACGATGCAACAACTGAGGCACAAAAAGTGGTTAGGTGTCTTACAACAATTTCACCTATTGATCAAATAAAAGAAAGGAGTCATAAATAAGCTAGCAGACATGTTGTCTAGACCACCACTGAAGAAGATTACAGTGGTTGGAGTGATACTACATATTGAACCATTCACTCATACACTTTTGAGTGAATACTATGAGGAAGATGAATAATTAAGAGGATTCTATAAGCAATTGAAGGAGAGGTTGGTCACAACCACGGAAGGTAATGAATACCACCTAGAAGATGGATTGTTGTACAAGCTCAAAAAAATATGCATACCTCATAGGAGAAGAGTTCAATTGATGAGAGAAGCACACACATCTAGAGTTGTTGAACATTTTGATGTAACAAATACTGTGGAAAACCTACAATAGTATGTGTATTGGCGAAAGATGCAGGAACACGTGGAAAAAATTGTGAGAGGTTACGTCTTTTGCAGCACTAGTAACCCATGTAATCTGAAACTTGGCATGTACATGCCCCTACTAGTAAGGGCCAAATTTTCCTATACATGCCCCTACTTTGTTGGAGGTTTTCTTATGACTTGTAAGGGCCATGACTACTTGTTTGTAGTGGTGGATCGCTTCAGTAAAATATGTGTGCTCATCCCGTGTAAGAAGACAATCTTGGGATGAGAGGTAGCTAAGTTATTTTTCAGTCATGTCTAGGTACATTTTGGGTTGCTAACCTTCATCATATTTTATCGATACAACAGGTTTGTGGGCAGGTTCTGGACATCACTTTGGAAAATAATGGATACCAAATTGAAGTATTCAACAACATTCCATCCTCAAACTGATGGACAAACTGAGGTTGTTAATCGAACGTCTGTACAATTATTGAGAGGCTACAATAGACAAAATTTGAATACTTGGGATGAGTAGTTGGTATACATCCAACATTTGTACAATCGAGCACTACATACTTCTACTAATAGGTCTCCTTCCGAGACATGTCTTGTCTATTTACCTCCCTCACCATTTGAAATTATGTATGGGAAACAACATGATGGAACAAGAATACAAGGGGATGAACATAAAGAGAGAACATTCATGGAAAAAAATAGATAGATACATCAAAGATTTTAGGAGCATATTGAGAAGAGTTAGCAACAGTATAAAGCTAGACATGATCAACATAGGGAGGACCAAGAACTCTATGTTGGAGATACGGTATAGCTATATCTCCGCAAGAAATGATTGCGGGGAATGAAAAAGAAGCTCAAGCCTCTCAGACATGGACCTTTTGATATCATTGAACAGGTGAATGAGAATGATTTTAGGCTAAGGATTCCTCCCTATATGGAAATCAACTCAGCGGAAAATTTGGAATATTTGAAATTATATGAACCCTCCATGCTGGATGAGGAAGAGGAACAACAGGTTCTTCCAACCATGGAATATTTTTCACCACACCCTTCAAAATAATTAAAAGAAGATACATTTCTACAACACAAGGAATAGATCACCCACAGAGGATGACAAGAGTTGTGGTAGATTGGTCTCAAAGGATAGACTCCAAGGAAAGAAAATGGTATGAGAGGAACCAGATTGCAAGTAGGTTCCCTCATCTCTCCTTGGAAGCTTTTGGGGACCAAAAGCCTCCCAATGGGGAGGTGTGATCCGAATTTGATCTAAGCAAGAAACAATTGGTTAAGGCGCATACATTTTTACAAGGAATGACATGGGAAAAGTTTGAGGCTTGGGATAAAGAATGGACAGGTATTTTGGCATGAAGGAGCCCATACTATCATGGCCTAAATCCACATCTGCACTCAATCAAAACCTAAGGAAAGTGAGAGGAGATGAGTATGAAAGAAAAAGAAAAAGAAATGCATTATAGAAATATCTCTCTACACTCATAAAAGACAAAAGAGAAAGAAATGAAGGGAGGAGCACCAAACTTTGGGAAACTGAAGATTCAGGGACACCTGAATTTCCACCGATCTCGTCAACCTCCTATATGTTAGTTGTTGGTGATGAAGAAGAGATTTTTTTGGGGCGAAGAGAGGGAGGATGTTGCAGAGACTTCACTGAGAAGTAAGAAGCTGAACCAAAGAGCTTGTAATCATGCACATGCCTGAATAATAAAAATTATGGCTGAAGCCAATTGAATGTCGGCTTCCCCATTTGGGTTTCTAGAGTAAAATCTTGTCTTATGATTTGTTTTATTATGCTTCATCTTTGTGTTGAGTAACTGGTTGGTTCAATTTGTCTTGTGTAATTAAATTAAAAATAAAATTGTTAGTAATCCACGAAAATTGAAATTGTTTCTCTTGCTAATATGGTTATGGGTGAACATTAGCCAATCCTATGTTTACTTATCTCGGTGAAGTTCTACTTGAGCTCATTTCTGAGAGGTCGTGTTGAGTCACAATTGCTAATTGGTTTACACAGTTGATTTTCCTCTACAAAAGATATCCAGGACCCTCCTCATAGAATTGTTTGGTAAAACTTTTCAAATAGATATTTATCTCTCCTTCTGGGTGTGCTTATGGTCGTTTCTCTTTTGTTGAGCATTGCATGAAAGCATTACCTCATTTGTCAACATATCCACGTTTGGGTGTTACATTTGGAGACTCGATCGACTTGCTCATTCTCTTACGTTTCGTTTGTTTTCCAAACTTGTGTATGGAACCCAAGCAACGAGGAGAAATCCATCATGCGCATCTCTTCGTTGTATAAGTCTGTGTATGGGACTCTGAGATGAGAATAAATCCCAAACACACCTATTTCTCTATCTAATTTTGTGTATGGGACCCTAGGACGAGAAGAAAACCTGCACGTATCTCTGTCACTATCTAAGTATGCATATGGAACCCTAGGATGAGGAGAGAGCCCTCATGAACCTCTCTCATTGTCTAAGTTTACATAGGGAACCCTAGGACGAGGAGAAATCCTCATGCACCGTTGTTTCACTGTCTAAACCTACGTGTCGAATATTTCACTCAGGAAAACCTCGTTCATCATCTCTTTGTTGTCCAAGCGGTCAGGTGGAATCCTAGCACAAGAGAGACCTTCTTAACGTTTCCCTTTCCCAATATTCACTTTGAATGGTCTTCACTCTATTTTAGGCATTCATGTATATATTCTAGCATTTGACATAAAAAAATTCAAACAAATTTCACATATTGACTTTGTTGAAGAATGGACTCGTTAAATTAGAAGTGCATGAATGTATAGATGGGGATAAAGAGACTAAGGGATTCCCATCATAGTCATTGAAAAGGACTAAGATCACTCATCTAGCACCAAGTAGAGGAAAAATAAAATAGTCATCTTGAAAAGTATTTGAACAAACCACACATTGCAAGGGTTTAGGACAATAGAGTACCTAAGGACAAAGAGGAGATAGAGGAATCTAACGAGACATAAGAATAAAATGAGAAATAAAATGTTCAGGAAATGTACTAAGATGGAGAAACATATAAATGCGAAGAATATAAGAAAAATGATCACCTTCATCCAATTTATGATTAGTCTTTTTAAATTAAGGGTAGATCCATCCAAACTCGTCAAAGTGTCAACATGATTATCTTGGTCTTCTTGACCTAGATCTTAATGTGGAAGAGTTTGATCATCTCCTTTTCTTCCTGGTGATGAAGGATACTCAAATCCACCTCCTTCTCAACAGATGTGAAGACAATATTTTCATCCACATCCAAGACAATTTCAACCTGATTGCTCAAATATGTGGCCAGAAGATTCTTTTTCTTTCTGTCCTTCTTGCAATTCTTTGGGTTCAACTTCGGATGTAGTTTCCAACATGTTTCCTCAGTGTGGCCATCAATGTTGCAATTATTGCAATGGTTGTTGGGATATTTGCACTGATGTGTAGTGGTTGTTTTCTTCTTATCTTTTCCCCTTTTCCACTTCTTCTTCCCCTCCTTGGAAGCTTCCTAGTGATCTTTCTTCTTTGAACCACTTGGTTTCCCCTTCGTTTGGCCTATGTTTTCCAGGTATTGTGCCTATACACATGCTTCATCCATTGTCCTTGGCTTGAAGAGAATCATATGCTTCTGTAGATGACCATGTAAACCCCCCAGATACTTGAGGAGTACATCTAGGTTCTTGGGAAAGATACCCAACATGATGACCATTTTTTTTTTAACTCAGTGATGTACTCTTGTACACTATGCTCTTTCCTCTTCTTGAAGTAGTCCCATTGAATCCATTGGTCCTCTACATACCCAATAGGGTAGAATTGGGACTTGCTGAGGGTTTTGAAGTCCTCCCACCTAGTTACTAGAAGATCACCCTCTAGCCTAAATGTTTTTGTGTGGCTTTCCCACCAGGTTAAAGCATGGTCCTCTAACTTCAATATAGAAAATGAAATCTTATGTCATTCATCTATATGGTGAACACTAAAATAAACTTCTAGTTATTTCAACCAATGATTTAGTTTTAATGCATCGATATCACCTTGGTATGGCTTTATGTCCACCTTCGCTCCCATCTTGAATAGGGACTGTGAAGGGTTAACGACACTCGAAATCAATTTCTCTTTCTCGGATTATTTTTGTGAATCCTTTCTTGAGTCTTCCCAATATCCTGATCTCCTCTACGATTTGATATCTAAGTTAGAGACTCCATAATCTTTGGATGTTTCAATCTTTCTTGCTAAAGCCACCGTGAGGAGGTTCATATTGTGACTGATTTCGACAACTCATGTTTCCAATCTCTCAAATCTCTCTTTTATTGGATCTCGAGGGTTATTATGAACATAATCATCTGTAATGGCTAGGTTTTCTACAACTTATCTTTAAGTCGATTATTGGATCCTAAAACTTCCCACAAATACCCAAAATAAAAACCTACTCTGATACCAATATGATCTGTAAATTGCCATGGATATTCCACTGTAACAGTTCATCCCAACAATTCTAATAAAATACTAAAATATTTACTATTAAGGTTATTTTTCCTTTAGATCTCCAAAATATTTAGTTACTGATTTTTTCTTATGCATGAAATAAATAAAATGTGGAAATTAGAGAACAATAAAACGCAATCACACCATCCAAAAAAACACAAGATATGACTTGGGAAACCCAATATGGGAGAAAATCCATCTTGAAGGTGAGGTTGCTTTTCTTTTCTTTCTATGGTATAGAAATTATGCAAGTACAAAGAAAGAGGCACTCTTCGTGGAGTTTCCCTTGGACTTGTGGCCTATATGGATGCTAAATAATCTCTCCTCCTCTATTATGCTCACATAATACCACTCTCAAATGTTCTTCTCAGCTATGGAACAAGATACAATGCAAAATAATGGAACCCTTTGTTAGGCTCCAACCTACTAATGTAAATTAGAGTGCAAATGATTGTCAATCCGGTGTTTGTAAGACTTAGAGGAACATCCAAAATATATGGATTTAGAGATAACTTTTGTTCTTTAAATGAGAATAAAACAAAACCTATTCTAAGAGCTTAATATGGAGGAGATGCTAAGTTTCTATTCATAAGTCATATTCATAGATCCCACAACATTAATCAGCAAATGTTTCCTAAAGAGCATTTGATCAACAGTAAAGATTCAAAGAGATATTCAAAAACTAGCTCAGAGGCTTATCAATGCTATAAAGACAAAACTCTTATTCAAGAGATGCATTCATTGTTTTCTTTCATTCATTAGCAATCATCACCAATTCTTGTTAAATCAAAAGTATTGAAAGCGTAAATAACTCAAAAAACATTTATGATCATCCTAATGCTTGAAAGAAAACTACACATTGAATTCTTATTCAAAAAATCATTCACAACATGAGTAAGGTTTTGAAACATTAAGCATTTACTTATCTATTGAATTCATATAACTACAACAAATATATAAATAAAACTCATCTACAACAAGATCTGATCTAAAACACATATCCAAGATTACTTGAAAAGAACATAAAGGAAGAGTGTACTAGCTTGGTAAAGGGGGGCCTCCAATGCTTCACTTGTACACTTGAGTCATCTCAGCTAAGAAAGAACTTCCAAAAGCATTCACATAATCATATCATAGACATCATCAAGAAAAAAACACATCACTGATCTCAAGATTGCAAATTCAAAGTTTTCTTCATTAACATAAAAATGATTGTTATACTAGTCTATGTCTTGGAGTATTTATACAAGAGTTTTGAAACTAATAATGCTAAGAAACCTCTTAAATATCATGATCAGATCCAAAAAATATGCTAGGAAGGTCAAATACCCCCTTCAGATCCATAAGATATGAACAAATCCCAAGAAAATCTAAAATTGTCCATGATTTTATGCTAAAACGAGGTATTTTATGTTGAAGTGGCCCTATTTGACCAACATTGACCAGACACTTGGAAAGATCAGATCTTGAATATGATAGGTAATCATCCATCCTTGTATATCAAGGATCACAACCCATGTCTTAGATTTCACCCAGTTGTCCTGCAAGTACACGAACCTAGGAGCATTTATGGGATTTAGTCAAATCCTGTAATTTATGATAAATTTCTAATTCTAATGCCAAAAAAATTGAAAATTCAATTCTTAAGCTAAGGAATGATAAATGTACCTTTCATAATCTATTTTATGGAAAATATGGAATAATATGAAGGCAAAATGGATGGTTTTGGAGGCAAAAGTATAGTTTATGGAGTGGAAGGAAGCATAAAAATGTACTCAACATCTCCCCCAAGAGGAAGACTTTGCATGTCCTCATGCACAAAAACAAAATTTTCTTAAACCTCTGTCAGTGATCTTCTGCCACCTCTACTTCCTGCAACAATGTCTCCACATTAACCTGAGCTGTATGAAGAGCTTTCATTCTTTGTATGCCTTCTTCTGCTGAAACCATTTGTAGGCTTGTTTAGAGATTAGTTTGTTCTGCTTTTGAAGCTTCATATTCTTTTTCTTCAAGGTTTAATTCTCTTCATGTGTTCTATGGCTTTGAGTCCTTAAAAWWTTKTTCTCTGTTTTTATGTACCTTTCCAGGAATTCAATTTCCTTGATGTTTCTCCTCATTTTCTTTATTTTCTTGCTTTTCTCATCAAGTTCTGATGTGGACCCACCAACCATTTTTTCTCTTTGTTCTACTGTCTTTAGAGGTTGAGTTTCATCTTTCATATCTTCAATTAATTGTTCCACATATTTTCTCATTTGCTCATATGTGGAAGTTTCTTGTCCTTCAAAATCATCATTTTCCAATGATTGTGCCTCTTTTTGTTTCTCCAAAGTCTGAATATGTGCATACTGTGCTTGTTGTGCTTCATCATCACTTTCTTTTATTTGTCCTTTTTGAACTTGTTGGTGTTTTCTTGATTTCCTTTCATATGTGGTGAAAATCTTATCTTTTTCCTCGAATTCTTTTTCCTTTTTCGCCATGTTTCTTGTTCTTATCCTCCCCATAGGCTGTTTTGAGCTTGTTGCCTTGGGGTTTTGTATTTCTTCCTCATCATCGATCACAACCAAGATTTGTTCCTCTTTTTCTTCCTCTTCCACTGTTTCAAAACCATTTCCAATGATAAACTGCTGCCAATTCAAGTTATTCTTCTATAGCTCATGTATGATGATCATTTTAATGAAGCCATAATGGTATAGACTCTTTTCTGTATTCCTCCCTTATTTTTTGACAGCCTTAGCCATCTTAGAAAGGCTTTGCAGTAGAAAGTAGGGCATGTTAATTTCACAGCCACTTTTTAAGTGTTGTAGCAACTTGATGTGATATAGGTAGATAATGCTAAATCTTCCTTCACAAGTTATAATCTTCTGGATGAGATAGGCTAATTCATCCCAAGGATGAATCAACCAACTCCTAGGAATTCCCTTTTTCCAATTGATTGTTTCCACCCTAGATCTGGAAACAAAAGATGCCCATGATTTATCATTAAAGTGCTTAGTTTTGAAATATCTTTCTCTTGTTTGAGGTAATCCAATTACCTATGGAATTATATCTTCAGAGATTCTAATAGTGAGGTTTCCAATAGTGGCCCTTTCCCCATCAAATGAATGAGAAAATTCTAAAGCAACTTCCTCATAATATCCATCAAATTTCTCAAAGAAAGATATCCATTGTTTTTTCTCAAGAATTTGTATACAGTCCTTATGAATTTATGATGGATCAAACTCTTATGGTTCATACCTAGACACCTTTCTTCAATTTTTAAGAGAAAGACCCTAAAATATTTCACTGTTTATACAAAAGGAGGTCTATCCTTGTCAAAAAGATTCAACCTTGTATACAATCAATCGTTTTTTATTTCTTCTTCAACTTGCAGACTCTGTTTTAATTCAATTATGTGGATGTTCTTTCAAAAAGGTTTTTCTATTCAAATGAAAAACAAAGAAAAATCTCATTTTTAAATTTCTAAATTGCTTTCTGTTTTCAATCATAAAAAATTTTATGCAAGGGCATACCTGGTAATTCAATTTGCAATTTAAAAAAATTCTTATTCCTTCTTGTTGAAAACCCAACTCTGTTTTCCTTCTTACAATCAACCTCTGCTAGAAATGAATTGTTTCTGTTCTCAAAACACATCCTAGGAAGTCAAATTTTGCACTTAGCTTAACAATTTATTGAATTTGAGCTTACCTTTCCCTGGTCGACTCCTTCTCGAACACGTTTTCTTTGCCTTTACTCTCCACGCATTCTCTTTCAACTACCACATTTTCTTCTACAGGGCGAGAATGTTGTATGTTGACAGTGAAATTGTCAACATACAATTCGTTATTTATCAGAAATTTTGGGCTGGGAAGGCGTAGGAGGGAACAATTTGCTAGAATGTAGGGATTCTTGGTTTGGTATGGTGCTAGCATGTTTGAAACAGA
This sequence comes from Picea engelmannii, assembly GCA_009831015.1. Classification (NCBI taxonomy): domain Eukaryota; kingdom Viridiplantae; phylum Streptophyta; class Pinopsida; order Pinales; family Pinaceae; genus Picea; species Picea engelmannii. The sequence goes on from ML813208.1 coordinate 199,833, forward strand.
GCTTCATTGGTTTCAATGCCTGCGTTTGGAGTATGGAGGTAAATTATACACAGGAATACGTCAGTGGTTCGAATCTGGGGAGCGTCCAAGTGAGACAACAGCTTATGGAAAGATTTTAAGCCAAAACACTTTTAGGAAGAGAGAAAAAAAAACGTTTGGGGGGGGGGGACTTAAAAAAGGGTATTATGTTTAAAAATGCATTTGTACGACCTTTGAGTTAGTCGATCATAGCTGAAGGTGCTTCTTTCTTTCATTATACCTTTATGAAATTCCACTCTTTCCTTGTAATCATCATAAGAAATGGTTTCTTTAAAATGTGTTCATTTGACTTATAACTCCCTTAATTCATTTCTTTTGAGTAACCATCCACTTATCATGCTGAAAGCATTCTCCTTATGACCCCTTTCTCAATATGTATGCAAACAACCTTTCATTTATGCAAACAACAATTCAGTATGTGTGCAAATAACAACTTTTGTCTCCATATGTGTATGCAACTTATGTCTTCATAAAACAGAGCTTTTACAGCTCAAAACAATGTGTTTGTAGGATCAGTTTGATAACTTGTTTTGAAAAATGCGTGTAAATATTTTTAGGTTAAAAATCATAAAACATTTACAAAAAGAACCTCTTCACTGACCATGCTCTTGTTGTTTTGAATTTGAAAACCTGATCCTTTCCTTATAACTCCCTTGGAGACCAAAATTGGTTTCTTTGAGTATCATATTTTATGCTTTGAGGGTATATGAAATGAAGTGATGAAAAGATGATGTAGGGGAAGGGAAGGATAGGATTTTTATCATTGCTTAGCTTATGAATAATTTTCCAATTTTTTGAAGCATTAAAAAGAAAAATGTACACTAACTTGTTTGCTCATTGTGTTTGCCTGATTGAAGTTGGCTGGAATGTTGTTGTAAGTCCTCAAATTTGATAAAGTTCTTCTTGTATTTATTTTTCTTAGTATCCTCCTCAGGTCCTTCTGGAGGATGAAGTTGATATTCTTTCTCAGGTCCCTCTGCTAGATGTATTTCTTTTGGAAATGAATGATGCCATCTGTAGAAGGCTCGAAAGGTCTTCAAAGAATCTTCAAAAATTTATACCTTATCCCCCTCAACCTTATTTATTGACTTGTCCTCAAGTCTTTGACAGAAAAACTTTTCAAAAACTACTATGTACAATTGTAAGTTGTAAATGAAACTAGAAGGTAATAAAAAAATGTTTTTGTAGAATTTTGATTGGCCAATTTGACTTGGTTTTCCAATGAAAATTTGAGTTTATATTGTGCCAGTTTGTTGATGGGAGAAAATGAATGTCCGTCAATTGGAAGAACAAGTCTGGTCTGGGGTTGTCTAAATAACCCAAGCCGTTTGGTATGACTCGCTCTCACGGGTTTAATGGCTCCATTGGCCAATCTAACAGTCCTAAAAGAAAGAAAATAACAAATAACTACTTAATGTGTATATGTGCATATGTATCTATATAAATAGTTTGAAATAATATTTACAAACCAGATTGTATTTATCTAATTTATGTACAAGATATAAAATTTATAAGTTATAATCTAAACTCATGAAAATCAAATGAAAATATGACTCTTTTAGAAAAAGAAAACAAAGAAAGCACATAAACTACTTTTTTTTTTTTTCTTTATTAGTCTGAGTTTAAACTAAAAAGATATAATGAAACAGGAGTACATGGTCGGTCAAATCTAGACCATATATTAGAGTCTCGTAGATAAACTAACTAGCAATAACAAAAGAAAAGAACTAACCTATTAATGCATCCAACGTCTGTATAAGAGAGAATATCCATCCACCTTGTCCGAGAAGTAAACCTGCAATGAACCTTAAGATTGTTCTGAATAAATGATAAACAATATGTTGGAAACTGAGTTTAGATAACAGAGCATATAATAGAGATAGTCACAGTGATCTTATGTTTTACAAGTAATTACAATGAAATAAACATCATTGTAAGAACTTTTCATTTTAAACATTCAACAGGAAATTAAAGATAAATCTCATAATTTCAGTTGAATCGATGATCACCCTATATTGTATCTGAAACATCACATATGGACAACATTCAAGAATGAATTTTATCAACTAATAATAAAACATGAAGACAAAATCTATCACCATCTATTATCATGTCAAGATAAACAGAACTTAAACTTAAGACATCATACACAAGAAGCGAAAGCTGTAATATGTATTTTGTTCCTATTCAAGTTTGTGGATTAATTGTCCATACTTCAGCCCTAGGCCAAAATGATCCTGATTACAAAAATAATGAGTTTTATAACCTTCAGAAAGGTAACTGCCTTATCTTCTAAGATAATATGAAATCATCTCTTGATTACAAAAATAAAGGGGAATAAAACCACCCCAGATTATACTAAATCCTCAAAAGATAAAAAAGATCTGTTCTAGTTTATACAAAAATGAATCATGGATTTTGGCTAACAAGCTCCAAAAATATTTAAGATCACTTGGTCACCCTAGATTTCCATATATCCTGAAAAAGAGAGATCAAATGAAGAAATTAAAATCACAATTTTCCAAATGACAGACTAGCTATAGAATCTGTTGATTCTGTAGCCAGTCTATTTTAATGACTAAATCAAATTGTTCAATGAACAAACTAATTTAATTTATTTAATGAAAAAACAAAACACTATTTTAAGATAAAAGAAATCTCACCTAAAAACCAAATCATAGATCACACAATCTCTGAATTTATTATTGTTGTTGTTGTCTCAACATTTTTTAAAATGACATTTCCTGTAGTTTTCATGCGCTTCCCTTGTCTTTGAATGACAAACTTAAGCCTGCGATTTTCACTTGTTAAAGGGTCGATTTGGTCATTTAGAGCTTTGATCTGTGACTGCGGGATAGGTATGTCAACATAGTATTTGTCGATCCAGAAAAGGAAAGAATCACATTGTGGTTGTACGATAGTTGCTTCCTGGTTGTGCATCGGAACATCCCTAACATGGGTTGTAGATTTGTTACTCAACTTAATCCCTGGAAAACCTTCACTATGTTTCAAACAAGGCGGTAGATTATCCACAAAGTTGTAGGACTGATTGAGGTCTGCTTGATAAGAAATAGGGTCTTCTTCAGCAAGGAATCTATTAATCTCGGAGTYCGAATTTTCATGGATCCCGATCATCTTGATCGAGGTCGCATGAGGGTTCGACTTSTTTTGAAGCTTCCTCGAAATTATCCTTCCAGCTCTCTTATTTTTAAAACTCAAATCAAAATCGTGTTTAAATGTCTTGCCCATAGGTTTGTTTGTGTTTTTTACAGAGGCATTAGGTTGTGTGTCTTGMTCACGGGTCTATTCAGTAGCKTGTGGATCAGGTAAGGGCTCACTATGGGAACCTTTAACACAGGCGTGGGTAGATGTTGTAGGATAGATTATAGTTTCTTCAATCACAGGCTTGTCAATTCTGAAGTGTTGGGTTTAGCAAAGCCATTTTGGGTCAAAAAGGAATCCCAATTATCATTCTGTGACTTCAATTGATGCACAAGAATAATTTTTATCAGGTTGTGGTAGAAAATACTTGAGTCTAAACGTTTCTTTTTATATCTCCTAGCCATTTTGTACAAACTCCTCCACAGATAATAAGGCATGTTTAAAGGAAACCCTGTGAAAATCATGAGCAGATGCAAATGATAAAGAAACACAAGACCAAAACGGCCTTCACAAGTGACAAACTGTTTCAACACTGCAAGCAGACCGTGCCATCAGGATTTCAGTAAGGAGACTGGCATACCTTTGTCACGGCTATTTATCTTCTGAGATGTAAAGAAGATACTCCAAGGAACCTCTTCTACCTTAGCATTATTGAACCACCTCTGACTGTTCGCAGGGAGTCCTATTTCCTAACTTAAAAAGTCCTTTGTGACTTCAATTTGAACGCCCCCCACCTTAGCTTGACAACCATCAAATGAGAGAGAGAATTCCTGAGCAGTCTATAAGTTGAACCCTTGGAATTTCTCAATAAAAATGAGCCAATCGTGGCCCTCAAGGTCCTCCCTCGCATCGTCCCACAAGAGTAAGGTCTGAGTGTTTTTAGGTTCGACCCTAACAACTGGAGCCATGGGACATCTACAGGCAATCACCCTAACAGGCGTATGAGGGTTTGTGAGAGAAAACGAGGGCTAAAATCTAAGTTCAAAAATCATCAACAGTCTAATGTGTGTGAGGAAGAAATTCACAACGAAAAGATAGGGATTAATTGAAATGAATGCGGAGGGTGTTTGAAAAAACCAAGACCAGACTTCGAAATGATGGCATGACCATAATCAAACTGCCACTTCCTTCATAGTATAGGATATGACCAGAGCATTAAAATAAAAATTATGAGTGCGCACCATAGTGGGTTCGATCATAAAGTTTGGGAGATTGAAAGATGTAAATCAAAGCCTAGTGATGAGGAAACATATGATCAAGAACCACATAAGAACCATATCAATGCTCAAATTAAAAGGTCCTTTGTTGATATAATTAACCAACCATAAGCATGATTGACATTCGAAGAATCAAAACAAAGAGAATAATCTTCATAGCAGGGAACAAGGCTTCATTAATAAACTGTAAAAACATTTTGCCTTTCATAAATCTTTCAAATAGAGGGGTAACGCAGTCATAAGTTTTTTAATGCTTCATCTTCATGTTTTCAGTCATGAACGAAGCATGGAAATAGAAACACTAGAGAAAACAAAAAAAATTACAAATGTCATTCATACACTGCTTATGAAGATCAAAACAAAAATGAACGACTCCAGTTAGGGAGTTACACAGATCAAAATTTGATATAAAAAAAAATAAATATGTTGGACTGCCAATAATGGCGACTTGCCGGGAGAAGCAGTTATCTTTGAATTACTGATGAGTTCAGGTTAGAAATTTTTGAATGAATTCAAATCAAAGAACAACTGAAAGGTTATTTGAGCATCTTTGAAAAATCATGACGTGATCCGACTTAAGATATCTTTCGTTTAAAAAAAATGAAAACTGGTAACATTTTTTTACAAACGAAAGTCACGATGTTTAAGTTAATGGCTCCAATACTGTTGACATGGCCACTACTGCCAGCAGGTGTCCATAACCTCGACAAGGATGTCAATTAACCCACTCTGACGTCAGTATTCTATCCAAGAAATCTCAAATCAGAATGAAGGATGTTTATGACCAGAATCAAGATTTATACCTGAGAATTTTCTTTAACCCGACATCGCTTCGCTGCCAGCGAGCCTGTTCAGTACCCTGGCGAAGTCGTCTTGGCGTCATGCATGCATTTACCTGCTGCCAGCAAACCTGTTCAGTATCCTGGAGGGTTCACAAACACTTCCCACAACTCTTCGAGCAATTATTGATGATCTGATATAGTTTTTCAAAGACACTCAACAGAGTGGGGTAACGCTGAAAATTCCATTTTTTTACACAGACATTTTCCAGGCATTTAATTTTTCTTGCATAACCTTCATTAATATTTGAAAATAGTTTATTAATAAAACTAATTTTCGAGGACAGGGAGACATCATTGAGTTTCTTTCTTAAAATCCGGGACAACGTAAAGAACTTTTTAAAGATAGTCGTGATTACTTTCAAATGCAAACTGAAACCAAGGAATTGACTTTCAAACAAAATATCGTCTTTAACCAACCTAAGTTTTCATAAAAACACAACAATTAATGCTCTGACAGCCTTTGACAGTTATTTCAAAGTGAAGCATTATGTTCTTTCTTTTTGAACTAGACTGTAACATAGGCATGTTTGATTCACAAGGTCAATAAACAAAAATTCGAAAATAAACAAACCAGAAAAGAAAACAGAAGGAAAAAGAAACCAAAACAGAAAAATATGTACAAAAAGGCATATCGGAGAGTTGTCAAGTGAAATACCTTTTGAGAGCTTGGCCATTCACCGGGAAGGTGTTTGGCTATCCCTCTAAATTCTGCAGGTGAAAGGAACTGGGATCTAGGTTTTCAACAATTAAGAATGGTCCCAACCATAGGTTTTGGAACTTAGTATGCTTGCCCTTACCCTCATGAGGCTTATCACCTACCTCAAAATTCCTGTCTGAGGAAGAATTCGAATCGAACCAACTTTTGACAATAAGTTGATGTTGATCAAGTTTTTGTTTTTCTTGAGCCCTTACCTCTTCTAACTTCATTAAAGCATTAATCCGACTTTCCAGAGAAGGACAGTCTTCTTCCTGAACCTTCTGCGATAACTACAGAGATGGAATAAGAACGTGTGGTGGAGGAATTGCTTCCCTATCATAAACGAGGAAAAAGGGAGAATTACCAACAACAACTTTCGGGGTTACCCTATCAGCCCATATTGCATTGAATAATGCATTATGTCATTTTTGTGGTTTTCAGAGACCGTCCTCTTGATGATCTTGATCATGTTTTTATTTGTTGATTCTGCCAAACCATTCCCTTGGGGGTAATAACTAGCAGAATACTTTAGTTTTATCCATTTTTCTAAAGCAAAAGCACTCATGTCGAGAGACGAAAGATATGAAGCATTATCGAACACTAGACATTCAGGAATACTGAAACAAGTGATAATGTTTGAATTAAGGAAGGATATTACCTGACTGGTGTTTACCACTTTTAATGGTGCAACTTCAGACCGTCTGGTGAAATAGTATGTTGTTGTAATGATGTATTTATGCTGCTGCGAGGAGGTGGGGTTAATTGGGCCAATGATGACAAGACCCCATTGCTGAAAAGGAAAATCCACCGAGACAGGTTGCAACGGGAATGTTGCCTTCTGTACTCGTCTAGAAGCCTTTTGACAGATTGTACATTTGCGGCATAATGTATGGGCATCTTTAAAAAGAGTGGGCCAATAATACCCTACCCTTAATACTTTGTGGGAAGTAGTGTCTCCACCGAAATGCCCACCAGCTTCTCCTGCATGTAATTCTGATAAGAATTTATCTGCTTCGTCTCTTGCCAGACAACGTATAAGGATTCGATCAAAATTTTGGCGAAACAAAATACCATTCACCAATTGGAAAGCTGCAGATCTTAATCTCAAGGCTCTCCTCTGTTTTGGATCAAGGTGACGGGGAGTTGATTCGTGTGTTAGATAAAACTCGATGTCAGCATACCAAGGGCTTATAGGACTTTTTATACAACAGATTTGATTTATATTATGTTGATATTCAATTAACAAATCATTTTGATTATGTTGTTCTATTGCTAAATCAACAACTAATTTACATAAACCTTGGCCTCTAACAATTTGTGCTGGAGTGATATCGAGGTCATATTCTTGTAAGGATGTGACCCAATTTGCCCGTTTTTCACCCAGTTCTTTCTGCACTAACAAATTTCTGATAGCGGGGTAAGGGACAATGAATTTCATTCTAGATTTAAATAGATACGATCGAAAATGTTTCAGTGCTTTAAAAACCGTGTAATCCTACTGATCTACAGCTGGATAATTAAGCTCTGCTCCCTTAAAGGCTGAACTCATAAAGGCAATAAGGACTTCATTGTTTTCAACAATCTTTTGGGTTAGCACAACGGCATAAGACCGATTGGAGGCAAAGGTGTAAAGAGTAAAATCTCGCGAAAAGTTAGGGCTCATTAGGGATGGAGCTTCCACTATGGATTTTTTTATCGAGTCAAAAGCTTGATTTTCTAGAGGTCCCCAATGGTATTGTACATCCTTTTTTATTAAGTTTTGCAATGGCTTAACCATTTCCGAAAAACTTGGGACGAACCTTCTAACAAAATTTATCTGACCTAGAAAGGATTGCATAGAATTTTTGGAAGAGGGGGGAGGAAGTTTTGAAATGACTTGATTCCTCTCAAGGTCAATGATCATCCCTTCATTGGATACTATAAATCCAAGCATCTTTCCTTGTTCTACTGTAAAGATAGATTTTTTGGGATTTAGAGAAATGTCGTACTTACGACATTGTTATAGAACAGATCTCAGATGAGATAAATGATCTTCTTTATGCTTTGAGAAGACAATGACATCATCTAGATAGACTACTACAGATTGATTGATTAGACCACGAAAATCAATATCCATCGCTCTCTGGAAAGTGGCACCGACATTTATAAGCCCAAAGGGCATTTTTATATAAGCATAGGTACCCCATGGAGTACGAAAAGTGGTTTTCAGATGGTCTGGAGGAGACATGAGGACCTGGTTATACCCTGAAAAACCATCTAGGAGTGGCAAAATTTCAGAACTAGATACCTGCTGAAGAATCTGTTCCATCGAAGGAACAAGGTAGTTGTCTTTATCAGATGCTCGGTTTAAATTTTGGAAATCGACACATAGTCGAATTTCACCACTCTTCTTTCTCACGGGGACAAGATTAGAGACCCACTGTGTATGTCTCACCGGGAAGATTATTTTATCATTTAAAAGTTTTTTTAGTTCTTTCTTGACCGTTGGTTCAAGTTTTGGGTGCATTTTTCTCAGCTTCTATTGAAAAGGTTGAGTCTTGGGCTTCATGGAAATAATGTGTTGTATGATGTTAGGATCGAAGGTTTTTAGATCATCATATGTCCAAGCAAAGAAATCCTTAAATTCCTTAAAGAATTTAATAAAGGTTGATTTCTCTTGCTCTAAACATCTCGTTCCCAAATTGATGCATTGTGGATTATCCTTAGTTCCTAGATTCACTTTTTCATGGGTCAAGGAAGAACTGCTCGTTTTACAATTTACTGTCTTTATGAACTTATCATGCAAATCATAAAAAATTTCTAATCTTACCACATACTTTGGGATAGAATTTACCAGATCTGATGTTGATTCCGGAGATATTGGGTCTGATATTACCATAAAATTGTGGAGGTCTTCATCGTGGGTGCCTTCATCGATAACCGCACCTTGGAATTTATCTTCCATGTGCAGGAAACCGATGATTTGCTGATCGTCATCAAAAACTCTCCAATTAGTGATGTTGTCTGGGATGGATGGTCTAAACAACAACTCAATGGAGAATGCATTTGGGGAAAGGCCTTCTGCAAGAAAAAGTTTAGAAGCGACATTAGCCAACAGGTCAGCTTCAGAATTATTCAATCTTGGAATATAATTAATGTTAAACGCAGAAAATTTTTGCATTAGATTCCATACCTCAGCTTGATAAATTTTCAGGTGTGGAGATAGGTAATGAATGGAATTTCTTACCTGTCTAACCACAATTTTTGAATCGTCGAGTACCATTAAATTTTGTACTTTCAAATCGAGTGCCTTTTTTAGACCTTGCAAAAATGTCTCGTATTCAACCATATTGTTTGTACATTCGAATTCTAATCATCAAGCGATCAAAGTTTTGTTACCTGATGGATCAATGAGCACACATCCTGCACCGACTCCTTCTTTAGATTTGGATCCATCGAAGTAAAGAGACCAGATGTAATTCTCATCAGTTGTATGTGACACCTTAGGGAGAATTGTTGACTGTGTGCATATCATGAGTTCCGACTGTTGTTCTGGATCAGTAATGGTAGAAGTTTCAACCATGAAGTTGTCGAAAATGGTGTTCATCCCCTACATTTCGGGTGAATTGGCGGAAGCAGTGAATGGTTCATTAGGATCATTTAAATTAGTTACCGTAAGCTTGAGATAACATTCACGATTGATCTTGATTCTATTAGGCTTTCCATTCTTTGGCAACCATAAATGAGACCAGTCGGTTGCGAAGTAACCACGTAGTTGTTTGGACCAATCCCTACTTAAAAATAAACCATATACTTCAGGGATATTAACGACAATAATATCAATAAGCTAGTGGACTTTAGGATTAGATGATAATCTGATAAGGACATTTTTTAATTCACCTATTACCTTAACACTGGTCCAGTCAAGCTGAATAATTTTCAGACTGGAAGGTTGAACTTCAGCATTGATTTTTTGGCAAACAGACCAAGGCATTACATTTGACGATGCGCCAGAATCTACCATACAATTATGTACATTCCTATTGAAAATTTCAAAAGTCAACGAAAAAGGTGGGACATTTCTACGAGTATTAACAACAGAACTCTGTTGGTTTTTAGTCGCAGTCCCTGGAATTATTTTATCTACATTTGTCACGCTTTTTATAGTAAGGTCTCTTTTATCAACGGGTTCTGGTGTTGTTTTAGTGGAGACCTTTTGAGGTGTTTTATGGTTGTTTTCTGTAACTTTGTTGATGTTTAGATTGTTGTTTTTGTTGTTTTCTGCAATATTCTAAAGCATCTTTTGCAGAAGAAAAGGAAATTTCAACAGTTCATAAACATAAATGTTAGCTCTAAGTTTTTTAAGGTCTTCAATCAAATCATAATCTAAACTTGGAGTTGTTGAATTATGTTTAGTTTCAGTTTGGTTAAATTGTTTTTGAGGCGTATTAATTCCAATTTCAGAAAAGGGTTTATTCATTGTTTTTCTTCTAGTATTGTAAGGATGCACCGTTTCAAAATTGGCTTGAAAGATACTATCCGAAAAATGCCCGAAGATGTTGGGAGAGGGTTCTTCCTCTTCCACTATTTCTTGTTCGACCACGTTTTCATAAATCTCGGGGGCAACTAAGTTATCATGAGCTTCCAGAATTGTTTGGATAGCATATTGTAGGCTTTCTAGATTAAGGCCTTTACAATTTAAGTTGGGTCAGTTTGTGGGAAAAGGATTTCTAAAAGGGGGTTTGTAAGGCCCTTTGCTTGAAGAAGCCTCTTCAGCTGATCTTTTTAAATCTATAACTTGATTTGACAATTTTTGAACGACCTTATGGAAACTTTCCAAATCAGAACTGTTTGATTGAGTTTTGTTTTGGGGGGATCTAGGAAGAATTTATATTTTCTTCTTGGAAGATGAGGTGGTTTCAGCCTCATTACAGATATTGTCTTTAGGCTCAGAATATCTTTCTCAATTTGGCTTGCCTCCTCGAAGGCTTCCAACAATGTTGCTTTCTTAGACCTTTTTACCCATATTGCTATGTTCTGGTGTAGGGCTTTGGTGTAGTATGCGACAATGAGATTTTCAGTAGGCATTGAATCAATGGGGATTCGATTTTTTAAAGTTAGAAACCTTTCATTAAAGTCTTTTATTTTTTCTTTGGGGTTCATATTTAAACTAGAGAGTTCCATCACTAAGACTTCGGGAGATTTATCGTCTCCGAATTTCTCAAGGAAACAAGATTTGAATCTATCGCAAGATACGATGGTATGGGGTTGTTGGGAAAAATACCAAGTAGAGGCATTGCCTTCAAACGTGTATGGAAAAATTCTACACACTACATCTCCGTATTCTACGCTTCGGAGTCTAATGGCTAACATGAATGTTTTAATGTGATCCTCAACGATCTACTTGGAATCTGGATCAAATTTAGGGAACCATTTCTCCGGATGTTTAGGCAAAGGATGTTGGGGTCCAGGTATGGCCACAACATCTTGATCGAGCCAAGGTCTAGCGAGATTGTTTGGTTTGCCATAGATGTGGGTGGTGTCGAAGGTTGTGATGAAGAACTGCCTTCATCCGATGACTCTTCTCCTGAAGAGGAGGGAGATGAAGATGATGGTGATTGTGGAATATCATATCCTCCAGCTACAGGAGTGAGGATGTGATATGGATCTGTAGGAATTAGGGTAAGACTTGTGCCTTCAAATGTCTCTCTAATATCATAAAAGTCTACTGGTTGATTTAGTGGCATTTGTTGATGGGCGAAAATGATCGTTCATCAATTGGAAGAACGAGTCTAGTCCAGGGTTGTCTAAATAACCCAAGTCGTTTGGTATGACTCGCTCTGACGAGTTTAATGGCTCCGTTGGCCAATCTATCAGTCCTAAAAGAAAGAAAATAATAAATAACTACGTAATGTGTATATGTGCATTTGTATCTATATAAATACTTTGAAATAATATTTACAAAACAGATTGTATTTATCTAATTATGTACAAGATATACAATTTATAAGTTTTAATCCAAACTCAGGAAAATCAAATGGAAATATGACTTTTTTAGCAAAAGTAAATAAAGAAAGCACATAAACTACTTTTTTTTGTTTTTTCTTTATTAGTCTGAGTTTAAACTAAAAAGATACAACGAAACAGGAGTATATGGTCGGTAAAAGCCAGACCATATATTAGAGTCTCTTAGATAAACTAACTAGCAATAACAAAAGAAAAGACTAACCTATTAATGCATCCAACCTCTGTATAAGAGAGAATATCCAGCCACCTTGTCCAAGAAGTAAACCTGCAACGAACCTTAAGATTGTTCCGAATAAATGCTAAACAATATGTTGGAAACTGAGTTTAGATAACAAAACGTATAATAGAGATAGTCACAGTGATATTATGATTTACAAGTAATTACAGTGAAATAAACATCATTGTAAGAACTTTGCATTTTGAACATTCAACAGGAAATTAAAGATAAATCTCGTAATTTGAGTTGAATCGATGATAACCCTATATTGTATATGAAACATCACATATGGTCAACATTCAAGAATGAATTATCTCAACTAATAATAAAACATGAAGACAAAAGCAATCACCATATATTATCATGTCAAGATAAACATAACTTAAACTTAAGACATCATACATAAGAAGCTAAAGTTGTAATATGTATTTTGTTCCTATTCAAGTTTGTGGATTAATTGTCCATACTTTAGCCCTAGGCCAAGATGATCCTGATTACAAAAATAATGAGTTTTATAACCTTCAGAAAGGTAACTGCCTTATCTTCTAAGAGAAGATGAAATCATGTCTTGATGACAAAAATAAAGGGGAATAAAACCACCCCAGATTATACTAAATCCTCAAAAGCTAAAAAAGGTCTGTTCCAGTTTATACAAAAATGAATCATGGATTTTGATTAACAAGCTCCAAAAATATTTAAGATCACTTGGTCACCCTAGATTTCCATATATCTTGAAAAAGAGAGATCAAATGAAGAAATTAAAATCACAATTTTCCAAATGACAGACTAGCTACAGAATCTGTTGATTCTGTAGCTAGTCTATTTTAATGACTAAATCAAATTATTCAATGAACAAACTAATTTAATTTATTTAATGAACAAACAAAACACTATTTTAATATAAAATAAATCTCACCTAAAAACCAAATCATATCACACAATCTCTGAATTTATTATTGTTGTTGTTGTCTCAACATTTTTTAAAATGACATTTCCTGTAGTTTTCATGCGTTTCCCTTGTCTTTGAATGACAGACTTAAGCCTGCGATTTTCACTTGTTAAAGGGTCGATTTGGTCATTTAGAGCTTTGATATGTGACTACAGGATAGGTATGTCGGCATAGTATTTGTCGATCCTGAAAAGGAAAGAATCACATTGTGGTTGTATGATAGTTGCTTCCTGGTTGTGCACCGGAACATCCCTAACATGGGTTGTAGATTTGTTACTCAACTTAATCCCTGGAAAACCTTCACTATGTTTCAAACAAGGCGGTAGATTATCCACAAAGTTGCAGGACTGATTGAGGTCTGCTTGATAAGAAATAGGGTCTTCTTCAGCAAGGAATCTATCAATCTCGGAGTCTGAAATTTCATGGATCTCGATCATCTTGATCGAGGTTGCATGAGGGTTTGACTTGTTTCAGAGCTTCCTCGAAATGATCCTTCCAACTCTCTTATTTTTAAAACTCAAATCAACATCGTGTTTAGACATCTTGCCCATAGGTTTGTTTGTGTTTTTTACAGAGGCGTTAGGATGTGTGTCTTGCTCATGGGTCTGTTCAACAGCTTGTGGATTAGGTAAGGGCTCACTGTGGGAACCTTTAACACAGGCATGGGTAGATGTTGTAGGATAGATTATAGTTTCTTCAATCACAGGCTTGTCAATTTCTGAAGTGTTGGGGTTAGCAAAGCCATTTAGAGTCAAAAAGGAATCCCAATTATTGTTCTAGGACTTCAATTGATGCACAAGAATAATTTTTATCAAGCCGTGGTGGAAAAGACTTGATTCTAAACGTTGCTTTTTATATCTCCTAGCCATTTTGTAAAAACTCCTCCACAGATAATAAGGAACGTTTAAAGGAAACCCTATGAAAATCATGAGCAGACACAGATGATAAAGAAACACAAGACCAAAACAGCCTTCACAAGTGACAAATTGTTTCAACACTACAAGCAGACTGTGTCATTGGGCTTTCAGTAAGGAGACTGGCATACCTTTGTCACAGCTATTTATCTTCCAAGATGTAAAGAAGAGACTCCTGGGAACCTCTTCTACCTTAGCATTCTTGAACCACCTATGACTGTTCGTAGGGAGTCCTATTGCCTGGCTTAAAAATTCCTCTGTGACTTCAAGTTGAACATCCCCCACCTTAGCTCAAAAACCATCAAATGAGAGAGAAAATTCCTGAGAAGTCTGTAAGTTGAACCCTTGAAATTTCTCAATAAAAATGAGCCAACCATGGCCCTGAAGGTCCTCCCTCACATCGTCGCACAGGAGTAAGGTCTGAGTGTCGTTAGGTTCGACCCTAACAACTGGAGCCATGGGACATCTACAGGAAATCACCCTAACAGGCATATGAGGGATTGTGAAAGAAGACGAGGGATAAACTCCAGGCCCGAAAATCATCAATAGTCTAATGCGTGTGAGGAGGAAATTCACAACGAAAAGATAGGGATTAATTGAAATAAATGTGGAGGGTGTTTGCAAAAACCAAGACCAGACTTCGAAATGATGGCATGACCATAATCGGACTGCCACCTCCTTCATAGTATAGGATACGACCAGAGCATTAAAATAAAAATGTGTGCGCACCATAGTGGGTTCGATCATAATGTTTGGGAGATTGAAACTTGTAAATCAAATCCTAGTGATGAGGAAACATATGATCAAGAACCACATAAGAACCATATCAATGCTCAAATTAAAAGGTCCTTTGTTGATATAATTAACCAACCATAAGAATGTTTGGCATTCGAAGAATCAAAACAAAGAGAATAATCTTCATAGCAGGGAACAAGGCTTCATTAATAAACTGTAAAAACATTTTTCCTTTCATAAATCTTTCAAATAGAGGGGTAACGTAGTCATAAGTTTTGTAATGCTTCGTCTTCATGTTTTCAGTCATGAACGAAGCATGGAAATAAAAACACTAGAGAAAACCAAAAATTTACAAATGTCGTTCATACACCGCTTATGAAGAGGAAAAAAAAAATGAACGACTCCAGTTAGGCAGTTACACAGATCAAAATTTGATATAAAAAATTTAAAATATGTTGGACTGCCAACACAGTTGCCTGGGTTTTCACAACTAAAATCCCTCTTTCATTTATATATATATATATTATGAGGAAAATGAAGGAGACACATGATTGTGTTTGTCCAACACTTCCATCTCATTCTATTGAGAAATCTGCTACAGAAAGTCTTCCTTGTTGACAGGCTTATTGTAGAGCTTTAGCCTATGTCGATTGACTGTGAATGAGCTTGCCTCATCATCTATTGTTTGTAGTTTGACTGAGCCATTTTCATATACCTCTGCAATCGCATATGGACCAAGCCAATGAGTTGCAAATTTAGCTTTGAAATTTTTGAATTTTGAATCAAATAACAAAGCCCAGTCTCCCACTTTGAACTGTTTCTTCTTGATGAACTTGTCATGCCAATGTGCCCTTTGTTGTTGTATTAGAATGTTTTGTTCAATTGTTTCCTGTCTCATCTCATCCAACTGATTCAATTCCATGATCCTCTCTTTTGTGCTTCAGAAAGATCTATTCCTAAATTAGCTGCTAGTTTAAAAGTATGAAGTTGAAATTATATAGGTAACAAAACTTGCTTAACATATACTAGTTGATAAGGAGTGAACCCAATACTATTTTTCTAGGTGATTTTGTATGCCCATAATGCTTCAGGAAGCTTACCTGAACTATCTTTCCTATGTATTTGGACTGTCTTGGTCATTATTGCTTCCAAAGTTTTGTTAGTAGATTCGACCTGTCCATTTGCTTGTGGATGATAGGGTGTAGATTTTTAATGCTTGATCTGATATTTGTTTGCTATATCTTGTACCAGTTTAGAAGTAAAATGTGCTCCTTGGTCTGTTACAATCTCTTGGGGTACTCCAAATCTAACAAATATTTCTTCAAAGAGAAAGTTGACCACTGACTGTTTTGTAGTTCTCACTAAATCTTTGGCTTCCACCCACTTTGTAACATAATCATTACATACTAAGATGTATTGCTTCCCTTTTGATGGTGGATTTATTGGACCAATAAAATCAAGAGCCCACTTTTCAAATGGCTCAATGTGAACTTGTGGCTTGAGGGGAATCTCATCGGTTGGAAGTGGCCTTCCCATCCTTTGGCAGCTATCACAACTTCTAACATATTTCTTGGAATCTTTAAAGATGGATGGCCAATAATACCCCAAATTGAGTATTTTGTATGTTGTCCTCTTATCTGCAAAATGACCACCACAAGGTTCATCATGACAAGCTTTTAATATTTCTAAAATCTCATCTTGTCGTACACATCTTCTAATTATGAGATCATATCCTGTATAAAAAAGGTCTCCATCAATCCATGTGTATATAGCACTTTGTTTAATTATCTTTTTCTTTTCTTTGGATGTAAAATAAGGAGGTAACATCCCCGATGATAAATAGTTAGCTATATCAGCATACCATGGAGTTATAACTGAAATGGCAAATGGGTGCTCATCAGGAAAATTATATGAGATAGGAACAATCTCACCGGAGGTTTTTAATCGAGATAGGAAATCAACCACTTGATTTTCCTTTCCATGTCTATTCAAGACTGTGATGTTGAATTCCTGCATCAATAGCAACCATCTTGTTATCCTGCCATTAGTAATAGGTTTGTTCATAACATATCTTATGGTAGAATGATCTGTATGGATGAAGACTTCATAACCAGTGATGTTGTGATGCAATTTATTCACAGCATGTACTACTACCAACATTTATTTCTCTCTGACTATGTAATTCAACTCTGCAAGGGTTAAAGTTTTGCTAATGAATTAAATAACATAAGTCATGAGATTTTCCTTTTGACCCAATGATGCCCCCATTGCAGTATCTGATGCATCTGTAGAGATGTGAAATGGCAAAGCCCAATTAGACCCTCTTAAGATAGGTGTTGTTGATAGCTTGTCTTTGAGCTTCTGAAAGGCAGTTTGACAATTAGTATTCAAATGAAAATGTACATCTTTTGCAAGTAATTTAAATAATGGAAAATCTATTTTACTAAAATTTTCAATGAATCTTCGGTAATAGCCTGCATAACCAAGGAAACTTCTCACATCCTTTTGGCTAATTGGTTCTGGTAGGTTCACAATGATTTGTATTTTTGCAGGATCCACTATAATTCCTGATGAAGAAATATGATGGCCCAATACTACGCCTTCAGTTAACATCATGAAACATTTTTCATTGCTAAGAGACAAATTTGTTTCTATGCATCTTATTAGGACTTTTTCCATTTTTTTCAAGGAATTATCAAAAGAATTACCATGCACAGAGAAATCATCCATGTATACCTCTACACATTCATGTATTAAATCAGCAAAAATGGCTAGGACTGCTCTTTGAAAAGTAGATGGAGTGTTACATAAAACAAAAGGTAATACCTTATAAGCATATGTACCCCAAGGGCATGTAAAAGTAGGTTTGTCCTGATCTTATAATGCTATATTGATTTTATTATAGCCACTAAATCCATCTAGGAAGGAAAAATATATTTTCCCAGCTAGTGCATCTAAGACTTGATCTATGAATGGTAATGGAAAATGATCTGTAAGTGTTGCTTTGTTTAACTCTCTATAGTCTACAAAGATTCTCCATTTTCCATTTTTCTTAGGTACAACAATGAATGGAGAAACCCATTGACTGTCATAGATAGGGTAGATAAATCCTACCTTTAATAATTTTTGCAATTCTTCTTTGACTACCTCTTTCAACATTGGATTGATTATTCGTTGTGGTTGTCTGAGAGGTCTCATGTTATCATCTATGTAGATATGGTGAGTGCATGTTTCAGGATGAATCCCCTGCATATCAGTATATTCCCAAGAAAATGCTTTATGATATTTATTCAATAATGCAATCAATTGTTCTTCCTGAGATKGTTCAAATTTTGTGCCAATATTCAAATATTTCCAGAGACTAATTTCAATTATCTTGCTTTGAGTATTTTCCATGGAAATAAATGGAAAAATGTTATTAAATGATGACTCTAAATAATGGATTGTGMAATTTTATTGAAAGGTCTRTCCTAAGATCTGATCTGCAGCAATGTATTGTATGTCTCTTAATTCCTCCGAGATATATGGTTCAGAAATGAAATAGTCTAACAGATCTTCATTATTTTCCTCTCTAAAATCAAAGGCTTGATTAATACATAAGATAGGTTGAATTACTTATTCCTGTTGTTGTTTTGTTTCATCAAGCCACGATAATTGATCTATTACTGAAGGTTTTTTAGCAGGAGGATAAAGTGTGATTTGTTTCCTTTCAGTTCCATGTGAGATAATCATATTCCATGTTCTACAACCGATGAAAGCATCAGCTGTGGCCAACCAGGGTCTTCCAAGAATCAATGGATGGCCTCCTAGATTAGATTTTGGTTGAAGAACTACGAAATCTACTGGATACTCCCAAGAATCCAAAGAAACTGTGATATCTTCAAGTATACCTTCAGGAACTACTTTAGATCTATCAGCTAATTCTAGGACTATAGTGGTTGCTTGAAGATTTTGCAGACTCAAATATTTCATTGTCTCTAATGTCATTACATTGATAGTTGCTCCTAAGTCAATTAATGTTTTAGAGATTTAAAAGTTGTTGATTGTTATTGTTACCATTGGAATTCCTGGGTCACCATATTTTTCAATTAAAACAGTATTTGACATTAGGCCTGCTAAATTTCCAATTACATGAATTGTTGGTGGATCATTCTTTATTTTGTTAGTTTTCTTTGAACATAATTCTTTAATTTCTTTTGTATATATTGGTATATCTTTGATAGCCTTCAATAAAGGAATTTTCACACAGACATTCTTTAATTCATCTAAGACATCAAACTCAAGAAGGGAGATTGGTAATTTTTCCTTAACCAACCTTTCTAGAAAAGGAGGTGTTTGGGTATTTAATGTTTTACTCTTCTGGATTTGATTGTCTATTGGTATTTTCTCTGTGCTAGGGATCTGCTCTTTTCCAATTTGTTCTTCTATAATAATAGGAGAATCCTTTTGTAAAATTTTCCCAGATCTTAAGTGGATATTTTGAAGAGGAAGGATTGAGTATGTAGAAAATGATGTTCCTTCATCAATGTTATACATGGGTTTTTCCACTTTGTTATTAGGATTTGAGATTGGTTGGGATGGTAATTGAGTTGGTCTAGGTGGAGTTTGGTTGGATGGTAGCTGGAGTTTGGTTGTGGCTGAGTTAGTTGTGGTGCAGGTAGTGATTGCTGAGAATATGAATTTTGTGGTTGATTATGCTGGAATTGTTGATAAGGAAAAGGTTGGTAGGGCTGTTGGTATGGTTGTTGGTATGGTTGTTGGTATGGCTAATTCCCATGAGAATATCCTCGCCAACCTTGAGAAGTTTGGTTTTGGTTCTTCTAAGGAGGCCAAGCTTGCCAAGGCATGGCTGCATTCCATGAATTTTGAATAGGATATTGAAAATTCTGAGGAAACTGTTGAGAGAATTGAGGAGCAGAATTTTGTGACATACATGTGAAGCGTGGTTGCCAAGGTTTCCTTGGTGCGAAGTAGTAAAGAGATTCCATTCCTTGTCCTTCTTCCATGTTAGTAGCCTGCAATTCTTTCAACTTTGGACAGTCATCTGTTGCATGGTTATCTGTACACAGTCCACAAACCTGAATTTTGTCTAAAGGACAATCTTTTAATGCATGTTTCTTCCTACACTTAGCACAAAAGATGGATAATACTTGATCTTGTTCCTCTTGTTTCTTTTTAACTTTCAATGTGTCAATTTGTGAACCAAGTGTGCTCATGATATCTATTTTAAATTTCTCAAACAAATGCCCTAATTTTGTTTTAATAACACCATTTGAAATTGATTTAGTTGCCTTTGTCACAGTATCTCTTTGTCCTTGTCCTCTTTTAGCTTTTCGCCTTGAGTACTTCTTACATAATTCAACAATTTTTGGGAAAGGTGGGTGAGAAATATCCCCTGCCCCCATTAAATTAAGAGAATCCAAATTTTCATCTGAAATCCCCTTCAAAAAGATAGTGCAGATGACATCCAAAGGAAGATTAGCTTGCTTAGATTCGTGCACATTATAGAGAAAGTTTTCTAGATATTCCTCTAAGCTTTCATCTTCACTTTGAGACATTTTAAAGATATCTTCTTTAGGGTATTTGGACTTACAATTAGGCTGATATTTAGCAAGAAATTTCTTTTTCATGTCATCCCAATATACTATGGTTGCTTT